>OY776279.1:20691320-20693820 GCA_963675445.1 Linnaemya vulpina | reverse complement strand
TTATAAAAAAAATTCAAACAAAAGTATTATTAAATCTATTAATTATGCATTGTGTTAAAGAAATATGTATGTAGATACATCACTAAAAATGTTTTAGAAAACAATATAAAAAAAATTGATATTGGCAAAAAAAATCAAAATGAAATATATATATATATATATATATATATATATATATATAAATATATATATATATATATATATATATATTTACATATATAATTATACACATATGAACATTTCCGTTGATAAATATATTATATACATACTTATACAAAAAATAATGAAAATATTTAATTTTATCTATGTAAACATAATTAAGTAAGTATAATTGAAAAAATCGTATACTTATTTTTTTTTTTGTACAGCTTTATCATTTTTACAATTTTTATATATTCATAAAAATCTTACTGAAACATTCAATAAACTACAAGTATTTCGAAATTTTGTCTGATGTAAATAATTGTAACATTTACTTTACATTATTTTTACTTTTATGTATTTTTTATTATTTCCTAAATACTATTTAAAGTTTTACCAATCTTGACAAAGTTATAAATATTTTTATATTAATTATACATTGATTACATGTTTGTATTAATATAATGTATTATTTTTTAAATGTATTGTTTTACTTGAAACTTCTTTGGATCTAGTCGTAAAATAAAGATTGTATATTTCAATGAAAATCAATTGTAGCATTTTTATTCGATTTTCCAGTACCATCTTCAAGATAAGTACGCATACATTTATACTAACGGTGTAAACTTGATTGTGTCTACAAATGTGATTTTTTACTTAAAATTTTTTAAATGTTGATTTATCTTTATTGACCTTATCAGTTTATTATAATATTAATCAAGTTTATGGTCGTTTTTCATTAAATTTTATTTAGTCTAAAATAGGTCGAGAATATGTAAATGACGACCCTGGATGCATCATCACATCAGAAAGCTATGAAAATATGAAAAATAGGCTGGTACAAATGCATTATAACAAAAGGGGACAAAATAGAAATTGATGGATAAATAAAATTTTGTTGTGCATATTTCATGTTTTCTAACATAACCTAACTAAATTCAAAGATCATCATAAAACAACTAAAGCTGACTGACTTGGGTCTTTCCCAGTTGGTCCATAAGTCCCAGATCACCCAAGGAAGTGCTCGCTGCTCATGTTTTCAGTTTGTCTTAGAGAGGAGAGTGGTATGACTTTATTTTAAGAAGTGCTTTTATACAAAATAAGTAAAATGAGCTGTCAAACATGTAAGAATTTGGAAGGAAAGGAAACGTTCGCTAATTTGTTTTAACGCATGTTAAAATTTTATTTGTATTAACTGTTTAAAAAAGTGTAACAAAATGTTATTACATCTGGCAGCTTTATTCTTAGAGCCCTCTGGATGTCATTAACTGTGAAGCCTAAAAGTTATGACTGACAGAATACAAAAGTGACAACTTGACATATTGTGTAAATTTTTGTTAATTTATAAATTTTTAATAAAGCATAAAATCTTACATCTGTGATAAAATGTCACAGATTATTTTGGACGATAGCGATTGTTTTATTGAGGAACAAAATATTCCTTGCATTAACTTGGATGATGACTCTAAGGAAGGGCTGTCAAATCCGCAACCTCCTGCATCCGACCAAGAAATAGAGGATGGTGAAGTGACTGAAAATGATATGCAAAAGGAAAATATTTGTGAAATAAAATTTGCAAGCAAAAGACAATTTGAGCTTTTCGGCCCGCTTTTAATTAGTACCATAAAAGACAATTTTGACAAACATGGCAAAATTGTTGAGATTGTCGAAGAAGAAACCCCTAGCTACGTAAAACTGCTAGTGCAAGATCAACAAAAAACTGGATTCGAACATATACCCCTGCCTCCTACTCTTAATATACCTTCAAATACAGAAGAAAAAAATGGAACATTTGAAAAGGAATTCTCGCCGGATTTAAGCGGTATTAGTGAATTATTTACGATTGACACAGCCCCTGCACCAAAAATTGATAGTATTCAAGTACCCTCATATAAGAGAGCGATTAAAGATGCTTTGCTTGACGAAGAAGCTGCAGCTTTCAAAAAGCAAAAGGAAGAAGAAGTTGTATTTAAGACAAAAAAGAGAAACAACTGCTTTAACTGTGGAGATTCCAGCCACAGTATTAGAGAATGCCCAAAACCCCACAATGCGAAACGCATTAAAAATGCAAAGAAGGCATGTCATAAAATGGAGCGTTATCATGTAGATGTTGAACAAAGATTTGCTCATCTAAAACCCGGTTATATTAGCGACAAACTGCGTGAAGCTTTAGGTTTAAGAAAGGGTGAGATACCATTTTTCTTTTACCGCATGCGTGTGTTGGGTTATCCTCCCGGTTGGTTAGAAGAAGCTAAAGTAGAACATTCCGGCATAAATTTGTTTAATTCAGATGTAAGTCATTACAAGTTTTTGAAAAATTTTAGCAAGGTAAATAAATTTCAATTCCTAACTGCATTTC
>OY776279.1:20496320-20686320 GCA_963675445.1 Linnaemya vulpina | reverse complement strand
CTTTGCTCAAAAAATCTACTTTTGAAAATTTTTTTTAAAAATGGCTAATATTTTGGGAGAACTCTAATTTTGGCCCATAGTTTCCAAAATAATTCATTTGCAGAAGTAGAAAAGCTCATTTATTAATTTATGGGAGAAAAGTTGAAAATTGAAAATTTCATAAAAATCTACTTTTGAAATTTTTTTTTTTAAATGGCTAATATTTTGGGAGAACTCTAATTTTTGGCCCATAGTTTCCAAAATAATTCATTTGCAGAAGTAGAAAAGCTCATTTTTTAATTTATGGGAGAAAAGTTGAAAATTGAAAATTTCATAAGAGGTACCTCTTTGCTCAAAAAATCTACTTTTGAAAATTTTTTTTAAAAATGGCTAATATTTTGGGAGAACTCTAATTTTGGCCCATAGTTTCCAAAATAATTCATTTGCAGAAGTAGAAAAGCTAATTTTTTAATTTATGGGAGAAAAGTTGAAAATTGAAAATTTCATAGGAGGTACCTCTTTGCTCAAAAAATCTACTTTTGAAAATTTTTTTTTAAAATGGCTAATATTTTGGGAGAACTCTAATTTTGGCCCATAGTTTCCAAAATAATTCATTTGCAGAAGTAGAAAAGCTCATTTTTTAATTTATGGGAGAAAAGTTGAAAATTGAAAATTTCATAAGAGGTACCTCTTTGCTCAAAAAATCTACTTTTGAAAATTTTTTTTAAAAATGGCTAATATTTTGGGAGAACTCTAATTTTTGCCCATAGTTTCCAAAATAATTCATTTGCAGAAGTAGAAAAGCTCATTTTTTAATTTAAGGGAGAAAAGTTGAAAATTGAAAATTTCATAAGAGGTACCTCTTTGCTCAAAAAATCTACTTTTGAAATTTTTTTTTAAAAATGGCTAATATTTTGGGAGAACTCTAATTTTGGCCCATAGTTTCCAAAATAATTCATTTGCAGAAGTAGAAAAGCTCATTTTTTAATTTATGGGAGAAAAGTTGAAAATTGAAAATTTCATAAGAGGTACCTCTTTGCTCAAAAAATCTACTTTTGAAAATTTTTTTTAAAAATGGCTAATATTTTGGGAGAACTGTAATTTTGGCCCATAGTTTCCAAAATAATTCATTTGCAGAAGTAGAAAAGCTCATTTTTTAATTTATGGGAGAAAAGTTGAAAATTGAAAATTTCATAAGAGGTACCTCTTTGCTCAAAAAATCTACTTTTGAAAATTTTTTTTAAAAATGGCTAATATTTTGGGAGAACTGTAATTTTGGCCCATAGTTTCCAAAATAATTCATTTGCAGAAGTAGAAAAGCTCATTTTTTAATTTATGGGAGAAAAGTTGAAAATTGAAAATTTCATAAGAGGTACCTCTTTGCTCAAAAAATCTACTTTTGAAAATTTTTTTTAAAAATGGCTAATATTTTGGGAGAACTCTAATTTTGGCCCATAGTTTCCAAAATAATTCATTTGCAGAAGTAGAAAGGCTCATTTTTTAATTTATGGGAGAAAAGTTGAAAATTGAAAATTTCATAAGAGGTACCTCTTTGCTCAAAAAATCTACTTTTGAAAATTTTTTTTTAAAATGGCTAATATTTTGGGAGAACTGTAATTTTGGCCCATAGTTTCCAAAATAATTCATTTGCAGAAGTAGAAAAGCTCATTTTTTAATTTATGGGAGAAAAGTTGAAAATTGAAAATTTCATAAGAGGTACCTCTTTGCTCAAAAAATCTACTTTTGAAAATTTTTTTTAAAAATGGCTAATATTTTGGGAGAACTCTAATTTTGGCCCATAGTTTCCAAAATAATTCATTTGCAGAAGTAGAAAGGCTCATTTTTTAATTTATGGGAGAAAAGTTGAAAATTGAAAATTTCATAAGAGGTACCTCTTTGCTCAAAAAATCTACTTTTGAAAATTTTTTTTTAAAATGGCTAATATTTTGGGAGAACTCTAATTTTGGCCCATAGTTTCCAAAATAATTCATTTGCAGAAGTAGAAAAGCTCATTTTTTAATTTATGGGAGAAAAGTTGAAAATTGAAAATTTCATAAGAGGTACCTCTTTGCTCAAAAAATCTACTTTTGAAATTTTTTTTTTAAAATGGCTAATATTTTGGGAGAACTCTAATTTTGGCCCATAGTTTCCAAAATAATTCATTTGCAGAAGTAGAAAGGCTCATTTTTTAATTTATGGGAGAAAAGTTGAAAATTTAAAATTTCATAAGAGGTACCTCTTTGCTCAAAAAATCTACTTTTGAAAATTTTTTTTAAAAATGGCTAATATTTTGGGAGAACTCTGATTTTGGCCCATAGTTTCCAAAATAATTCATTTGCAGAAGTAGAAAGGCTAATTTTTTAATTTATGGGAGAAAAGTTGAAAATTTAAAATTTCATAAGAGGTACCTCTTTGCTCAAAAAATCTACTTTTGAAAATTTTTTTTAAAAATGGCTAATATTTTGGGAGAACTCTGATTTTGGCCCATAGTTTCCAAAATAATTCATTTGCAGAAGTAGAAAGGCTCATTTTTTAATTTATGGGAGAAAAGTTGAAAATTTAAAATTTCATAAGAGGTACCTCTTTGCTCAAAAAATCTACTTTTGAAAATTTTTTTTAAAAATGGCTAATATTTTGGGAGAACTCTAATTTTGGCCCATAGTTTCCAAAATAATTCATTTGCAGAAGTAGAAAAGCTCATTTTTTAATTTATGGGAGAAAAGTTGAAAATTGAAAATTTCATAAGAGTTACCTCTTTGCTCAAAAAATCTACTTTTGAAAATTTTTTTTAAAAATGGCTAATATTTTGGGAGAACTCTAATTTTGGCCCATAGTTTCCAAAATAATTCATTTGCAGAAGTAGAAAAGCTCATTTTTTAATTTATGGGAGAAAAGTTGAAAATTGAAAATTTCATAAGAGGTACCTCTTTGCTCAAAAAATCTACTTTTGAAATTTTTTTTTTAAAATGGCTAATATTTTGGGAGAACTCTAATTTTGGCCCATAGTTTCCAAAATAATTCATTTGCAGAAGTAGAAAGGCTCATTTTTTAATTTATGGGAGAAAAGTTGAAAATTTAAAATTTCATAAGAGGTACCTCTTTGCTCAAAAAATCTACTTTTGAAAATTTTTTTTAAAAATGGCTAATATTTTGGGAGAACTCTGATTTTGGCCCATAGTTTCCAAAATAATTCATTTGCAGAAGTAGAAAGGCTAATTTTTTAATTTATGGGAGAAAAGTTGAAAATTTAAAATTTCATAAGAGGTACCTCTTTGCTCAAAAAATCTACTTTTGAAAATTTTTTTTAAAAATGGCTAATATTTTGGGAGAACTCTGATTTTGGCCCATAGTTTCCAAAATAATTCATTTGCAGAAGTAGAAAGGCTCATTTTTTAATTTATGGGAGAAAAGTTGAAAATTTAAAATTTCATAAGAGGTACCTCTTTGCTCAAAAAATCTACTTTTGAAAATTTTTTTTAAAAATGGCTAATATTTTGGGAGAACTCTAATTTTGGCCCATAGTTTCCAAAATAATTCATTTGCAGAAGTAGAAAAGCTCATTTTTTAATTTATGGGAGAAAAGTTGAAAATTGAAAATTTCATAAGAGTTACCTCTTTGCTCAAAAAATCTACTTTTGAAAATTTTTTTTAAAAATGGCTAATATTTTGGGAGAACTCTAATTTTGGCCCATAGTTTCCAAAATAATTCATTTGCAGAAGTAGAAAAGGTCATTTTTTAATTTATGGGAGAAAAGGTGAAAATTGAAAATTTCATAAGAGGTACCTCTTTGCTCAAAAAATCTACTTTTGAAAATTTTTTTTAAAAATGGCTAATATTTTGGGAGAACTCTAATTTTGGCCCATAGTTTCCAAAATAATTCATTTGCAGAAGTAGAAAGGCTCATTTTTTAATTTATGGGAGAAAAGTTGAAAATTGAAAATTTCATAAGAGGTACCTCTTTGCTCAAAAAATCTACTTTTGAAAATTTTTTTTAAAAATGGCTAATATTTTGGGAGAACTCTAATTTTGGCCCATAGTTTCCAAAATAATTCATTTGCAGAAGTAGAAAAGCTCATTTATTAATTTATGGGAGAAAAGTTGAAAATTGAAAATTTCATAAAAATCTACTTTTGAAATTTTTTTTTTTAAATGGCTAATATTTTGGGAGAACTCTAATTTTTGGCCCATAGTTTCCAAAATAATTCATTTGCAGAAGTAGAAAAGCTCATTTTTTAATTTATGGGAGAAAAGTTGAAAATTGAAAATTTCATAAGAGGTACCTCTTTGCTCAAAAAATCTACTTTTGAAAATTTTTTTTAAAAATGGCTAATATTTTGGGAGAACTCTAATTTTGGCCCATAGTTTCCAAAATAATTCATTTGCAGAAGTAGAAAAGCTAATTTTTTAATTTATGGGAGAAAAGTTGAAAATTGAAAATTTCATAGGAGGTACCTCTTTGCTCAAAAAATCTACTTTTGAAAATTTTTTTTTAAAATGGCTAATATTTTGGGAGAACTCTAATTTTGGCCCATAGTTTCCAAAATAATTCATTTGCAGAAGTAGAAAAGCTCATTTTTTAATTTATGGGAGAAAAGTTGAAAATTGAAAATTTCATAAGAGGTACCTCTTTGCTCAAAAAATCTACTTTTGAAAATTTTTTTTAAAAATGGCTAATATTTTGGGAGAACTCTAATTTTGGCCCATAGTTTCCAAAATAATTCATTTGCAGAAGTAGAAAAGCTCATTTTTTAATTTATGGCAGAAAAGTTGAAAATTGAAAATTTCATAAGAGGTACCTCTTTGCTCAAAAAATCTACTTTTGAAAATTTTTTTTAAAAATGGCTAATATTTTGGGAGAACTCTAATTTTTGCCCATAGTTTCCAAAATAATTCATTTGCAGAAGTAGAAAAGCTCATTTTTTAATTTATGGGAGAAAAGTTGAAAATTGAAAATTTCATAAGAGGTACCTCTTTGCTCAAAAAATCTACTTTTGAAAATTTTTTTTAAAAATGGCTAATATTTTGGGAGAACTCTAATTTTGGCCCATAGTTTCCAAAATAATTCATTTGCAGAAGTAGAAAAGCTCATTTTTTAATTTATGGGAGACAAGTTGAAAATTGAAAATTTCATAAGAGGTACCTCTTTGCTCAAAAAATCTACTTTTGAAAATTTTTTTTAAAAATGGCTAATATTTTGGGAGAACTCTAATTTTGGCCCATAGTTTCCAAAATAATTCATTTGCAGAAGTAGAAAAGCTCATTTTTTAATTTATGGGAGAAAAGTTGAAAATTGAAAATTTCATAAGAGGTACCTCTTTGCTCAAAAAATCTACTTTTGAAAATTTTTCTTAAAAATGTCTAATATTTTGGGAGAACTCTAATTTTGGCCCATAGCTTCCAAAATAATTCATTTGCAGAAGTAGAAAAGCTCATTTTTTAATTTATGGGAGAAAAGTTGAAAATTGAAAATTTCATAAGAGGTACCTCTTTGCTCAAAAAATCTACTTTTGAAAATTTTTTTTAAAAATGGCTAATATTTTGGGAGAACTCTAATTTTGGCCCATAGTTTCCAAAATAATTCATTTGCAGAAGTAGAAAAGCTCATTTTTTAATTTATGGGAGCAAAGTTGAAAATTGAAAATTTCATAAGAGGTACCTCTTTGCTCAAAAAATCTACTTTTGAAAATTTTTTTTAAAAATGGCTAATATTTTGGGAGAACTCTAATTTTGGCCCATAGTTTCCAAAATAATTCATTTGCAGAAGTAGAAAAGCTCATTTTTTTAATTTATGGGAGAAAAGTTGAAAATTGAAAATTTCATAACAGGTACCTCTTTGCTCAAAAAATCTACTTTTGAAAATTTTTTTTAAAAATGGCTAATATTTTGGGAGAACTCTAATTTTGGCCCATAGTTTCCAAAATAATTCATTTGCAGAAGTAGAAAAGCTCATTTTTTAAGTTATGGGAGAAAAGTTGAAAATTGAAAATTTCATAAGAGGTACCTCTTTGCTCAAAAAATCTACTTTTGAAACTTTTTTTTAAAAATGGCTAATATTTTGGGAGAACTCTAATTTTGGCCCATAGTTTCTAAAATAATTCATTTGCAGAAGTAGAAAGGCTCATTTTTTAATTTATGGGAGAAAAGTTGAAAATTGAAAATTTCATAAGAGGTACCTCTTTGCTCAAAAAATCTACTTTTGAAAATTATTTTAAAAATGGCTAATATTTTGGGAGAACTCTAATTTTGGCCCATAGTTTCCAAAATAATTCATTTGCAGAAGTAGAAAAGCTCATTTTTTAATTTATGGGAGAAAAGTTGAAAATTGAAAATTTCATAAGAGGTACCTCTTTGCTCAAAAAATCTACTTTTGAAAATTTTTTTTAAAAATGGCTAATATTTTGGGAGAACTCTAATTTTGGCCCATAGTTTCCAAAATAATTCATTTGCAGAAGTAGAAAAGCTCATTTTTTAATTTATGGGAGAAAAGTTGAAAATTGAAAATTTCATAAGAGGTACCTCTTTGCTCAAAAAATCTACTTTTGAAATTTTTTTTTTAAAATGGCTAATATTTTGGGAGAACTCTAATTTTGGCCCATAGTTTCCAAAATAATTCATTTGCAGAAGTAGAAAGGCTCATTTTTTAATTTATGGGAGAAAAGTTGAAAATTTAAAATTTCATAAGAGGTACCTCTTTGCTCAAAAAATCTACTTTTGAAAATTTTTTTTAAAAATGGCTAATATTTTGGGAGAACTCTAATTTTGGCCCATAGTTTCCAAAATAATTCATTTGCAGAAGTAGAAAAGCTCATTTTTTAATTTATGGGAGAAAAGTTGAAAATTGAAAATTTCATAAGAGGTACCTCTTTGCTCAAAAAATCTACTTTTGAAAATTTTTTTTAAAAATGGCTAATATTTTGGGAGAACTCTAATTTTGGCCCATAGTTTCCAAAATAATTCATTTGCAGAAGTAGAAAAGGTCATTTTTTAATTTATGGGAGAAAAGGTGAAAATTGAAAATTTCATAAGAGGTACCTCTTTGCTCAAAACATCTACTTTTGAAATTTTTTTTTTTTAAATGGCTAATATTTTGGGAGAACTCTAATTTTGGCCCATAGTTTCCAAAATAATTCATTTGCAGAAGTAGAAAAGGTCATTTTTTAATTTATGGGAGAAAAGGTGAAAATTGAAAATTTCATAAGAGGTACCTCTTTGCTCAAAAAATCTACTTTTGAAAATTTTTTTTTAAAATGGCTAATATTTTGGGAGAACTCTAATTTTGGCCCATAGTTTCCAAAATAATTCATTTGCAGAAGTAGAAAGGCTCATTTTTTAATTTATGGGAGAAAAGTTGAAAATTGAAAATTTCATAAGAGGTACCTCTTTGCTCAAAAAATCTACTTTTGAAAATTTTTTTTAAAAATGGCTAATATTTTGGCAGAACTCTAATTTTGGCCCATAGTTTCCAAAATAATTCATTTGCAGAAGTAGAAAAGCTCATTTTTTAATTTATGGGAGAAAAGTTGAAAATTGAAAATTTCATAAGAGGTACCTCTTTGCTCAAAAAATCTACTTTTGAAAATTTTTTTTAAAAATGGCTAATATTTTGGGAGAACTCTAATTTTGGCCCATAGTTTCCAAAATAATTCATTTGCAGAAGTAGAAAGGCTCATTTTTTAATTTATGGGAGAAAAGTTGAAAATTTCATAAGAGGTACCTCTTTGCTCAAAAAATCTACTTTTGAAAATTTTTTTTAAAAATGGCTAATATTTTGGGAGAACTCTAATTTTGGCCCATAGTTTCCAAAATAATTCATTTGCAGAAGTAGAAAAGCTAATTTTTTAATTTATGGGAGAAAAGTTGAAAATTGAAAATTTCATAAGAGGTACCTCTTTGCTCAAAAAATCTACTTTTGAAAATTTTTTTTAAAAATGGCTAATATTTTGGGAGAACTCTAATTTTGGCCCATAGTTTCCAAAATAATTCATTTGCAGAAGTAGAAAAGCTCATTTTTTAATTTATGGGAGAAAAGTTGAAAATTGAAAATTTCATAAGAGGTACCTCTTTGCTCAAAAAATCTACTTTTGAAAATTTTTTTTAAAAATGGCTAATATTTTGGGAGAACTCTAATTTTGGCCCATAGTTTCCAAAATAATTCATTTGCAGAAGTAGAAAGGCTCATTTTTTAATTTATGGGAGAAAAGTTGAAAATTGAAAATTTCATAAGAGGTACCTCTTTGCTCAAAAAATCTACTTTTGAAAATTTTTTTTAAAAATGGCTAATATTTTGGGAGAACTCTAATTTTGGCCCATAGTTTCCAAAATAATTCATTTGCAGAAGTAGAAAAGCTCATTTTTTAATTTATGGGAGAAAAGTTGAAAATTGAAAATTTCATAAGAGGTACCTCTTTGCTCAAAAAATCTACTTTTGAAAATTATTTTAAAAATGGCTAATATTTTGGGAGAACTCTAATTTTGGCCCATAGTTTCCAAAATAATTCATTTGCAGAAGTAGAAAAGCTCATTTTTTAATTTATGGGAGAAAAGTTGAAAATTGAAAATTTCATAAGAGGTACCTCTTTGCTCAAAAAATCTACTTTTGAAAATTTTTTTTTAAAATGGCTAATATTTTAGGAGAACTCTAATTTTGGCCCATAGTTTCCAAAATAATTCATTTGCAGAAGTAGAAAAGCTCATTTTTTAATTTATGGGAGAAAAGTTGAAAATTGAAAATTTCATAAGAGGTACCTCTTTGCTCAAAAAATCTACTTTTGAAAATTTTTCTTAAAAATGTCTAATATTTTGGGAGAACTCTAATTTTGGCCCATAGCTTCCAAAATAATTCATTTGCAGAAGTAGAAAAGCTCATTTTTTAATTTATGGGAGAAAAGTTGAAAATTGAAAATTTCATAAGAGGTACCTCTTTGCTCAAAAAATCTACTTTTGAAAATTTTTTTTAAAAATGGCTAATATTTTGGGAGAACTCTAATTTTGGCCCATAGTTTCCAAAATAATTCATTTGCAGAAGTAGAAAAGCTCATTTTTTAATTTATGGGAGCAAAGTTGAAAATTGAAAATTTCATAAGAGGTACCTCTTTGCTCAAAAAATCTACTTTTGAAAATTTTTTTTAAAAATGGCTAATATTTTGGGAGAACTCTAATTTTGGCCCATAGTTTCCAAAATAATTCATTTGCAGAAGTAGAAAAGCTCATTTTTTTAATTTATGGGAGAAAAGTTGAAAATTGAAAATTTCATAACAGGTACCTCTTTGCTCAAAAAATCTACTTTTGAAAATTTTTTTTAAAAATGGCTAATATTTTGGGAGAACTCTAATTTTGGCCCATAGTTTCCAAAATAATTCATTTGCAGAAGTAGAAAAGCTCATTTTTTAAGTTATGGGAGAAAAGTTGAAAATTGAAAATTTCATAAGAGGTACCTCTTTGCTCAAAAAATCTACTTTTGAAAATTTTTTTTAAAAATGGCTAATATTTTGGGAGAACTCTAATTTTGGCCCATAGTTTCTAAAATAATTCATTTGCAGAAGTAGAAAGGCTAATTTTTTAATTTATGGGAGAAAAGTTGAAAATTGAAAATTTCATAAGAGGTACCTCTTTGCTCAAAAAATCTACTTTTGAAAATTATTTTAAAAATGGCTAATATTTTGGGAGAACTCTAATTTTGGCCCATAGTTTCCAAAATAATTCATTTGCAGAAGTAGAAAAGCTCATTTTTTAATTTATGGGAGAAAAGTTGAAAATTGAAAATTTCATAAGAGGTACCTCTTTGCTCAAAAAATCTACTTTTGAAATTTTTTTTTTAAAATGGCTAATATTTTGGGAGAACTCTAATTTTGGCCCATAGTTTCCAAAATAATTCATTTGCAGAAGTAGAAAAGCTCATTTTTTAATTTATGGGAGAAAAGTTGAAAATTGAAAATTTCATAAGAGGTACCTCTTTGCTCAAAAAATCTACTTTTGAAATTTTTTTTTAAAAATGGCTAATATTTTGGGAGAACTCTAATTTTGGCCCATAGTTTCCAAAATAATTCATTTGCAGAAGTAGAAAGGCTCATTTTTTAATTTATGGGAGAAAAGTTGAAAATTTAAAATTTCATAAGAGGTACCTCTTTGCTCAAAAAATCTACTTTTGAAAATTTTTTTTAAAAATGGCTAATATTTTGGGAGAACTCTAATTTTGGCCCATAGTTTCCAAAATAATTCATTTGCAGAAGTAGAAAAGCTCATTTTTTAATTTATGGGAGAAAAGTTGAAAATTGAAAATTTCATAAGAGGTACCTCTTTGCTCAAAAAATCTACTTTTGAAAATTTTTTTTAAAAATGGCTAATATTTTGGGAGAACTCTAATTTTGGCCCATAGTTTCCAAAATAATTCATTTGCAGAAGTAGAAAAGGTCATTTTTTAATTTATGGGAGAAAAGGTGAAAATTGAAAATTTCATAAGAGGTACCTCTTTGCTCAAAACATCTACTTTTGAAATTTTTTTTTTTTAAATGGCTAATATTTTGGGAGAACTCTAATTTTGGCCCATAGTTTCCAAAATAATTCATTTGCAGAAGTAGAAAAGGTCATTTTTTAATTTATGGGAGAAAAGGTGAAAATTGAAAATTTCATAAGAGGTACCTCTTTGCTCAAAAAATCTACTTTTGAAAATTTTTTTTTAAAATGGCTAATATTTTGGGAGAACTCTAATTTTGGCCCATAGTTTCCAAAATAATTCATTTGCAGAAGTAGAAAGGCTCATTTTTTAATTTATGGGAGAAAAGTTGAAAATTGAAAATTTCATAAGAGGTACCTCTTTGCTCAAAAAATCTACTTTTGAAAATTTTTTTTAAAAATGGCTAATATTTTGGCAGAACTCTAATTTTGGCCCATAGTTTCCAAAATAATTCATTTGCAGAAGTAGAAAAGCTCATTTTTTAATTTATGGGAGAAAAGTTGAAAATTGAAAATTTCATAAGAGGTACCTCTTTGCTCAAAAAATCTACTTTTGAAAATTTTTTTTAAAAATGGCTAATATTTTGGGAGAACTCTAATTTTGGCCCATAGTTTCCAAAATAATTCATTTGCAGAAGTAGAAAGGCTCATTTTTTAATTTATGGGAGAAAAGTTGAAAATTTCATAAGAGGTACCTCTTTGCTCAAAAAATCTACTTTTGAAAATTTTTTTTAAAAATGGCTAATATTTTGGGAGAACTCTAATTTTGGCCCATAGTTTCCAAAATAATTCATTTGCAGAAGTAGAAAAGCTAATTTTTTAATTTATGGGAGAAAAGTTGAAAATTGAAAATTTCATAAGAGGTACCTCTTTGCTCAAAAAATCTACTTTTGAAAATTTTTTTTAAAAATGGCTAATATTTTGGGAGAACTCTAATTTTGGCCCATAGTTTCCAAAATAATTCATTTGCAGAAGTAGAAAAGCTCATTTTTTAATTTATGGGAGAAAAGTTGAAAATTGAAAATTTCATAAGAGGTACCTCTTTGCTCAAAAAATCTACTTTTGAAAATTTTTTTTAAAAATGGCTAATATTTTGGGAGAACTCTAATTTTGGCCCATAGTTTCCAAAATAATTCATTTGCAGAAGTAGAAAGGCTCATTTTTTAATTTATGGGAGAAAAGTTGAAAATTGAAAATTTCATAAGAGGTACCTCTTTGCTCAAAAAATCTACTTTTGAAAATTTTTTTTAAAAATGGCTAATATTTTGGGAGAACTCTAATTTTGGCCCATAGTTTCCAAAATAATTCATTTGCAGAAGTAGAAAAGCTCATTTTTTAATTTATGGGAGAAAAGTTGAAAATTGAAAATTTCATAAGAGGTACCTCTTTGCTCAAAAAATCTACTTTTGAAAATTATTTTAAAAATGGCTAATATTTTGGGAGAACTCTAATTTTGGCCCATAGTTTCCAAAATAATTCATTTGCAGAAGTAGAAAAGCTCATTTTTTAATTTATGGGAGAAAAGTTGAAAATTGAAAATTTCATAAGAGGTACCTCTTTGCTCAAAAAATCTACTTTTGAAAATTTTTTTTTAAAATGGCTAATATTTTAGGAGAACTCTAATTTTGGCCCATAGTTTCCAAAATAATTCATTTGCAGAAGTAGAAAAGCTCATTTTTTAATTTATGGGAGAAAAGTTGAAAATTGAAAATTTCATAAGAGGTACCTCTTTGCTCAAAAAATCTACTTTTGAAAATTTTTTTTAAAAATGGCTAATATTTTGGGAGAACTCTAATTTTGGCCCATAGTTTCCAAAATAATTCATTTGCAGAAGTAGAAAAGCTCATTTTTTAATTTATGGGAGAAAAGTTGAAAATTGAAAATTTCATAAGAGGTACCTCTTTGCTCAAAAAATCTACTTTTGAAATTTTTTTTTAAAAATGGCTAATATTTTGGGAGAACTCTAATTTTGGCCCATAGTTTCCAAAATAATTCATTTGCAGAAGTAGAAAGGCTCATTTTTTAATTTATGGGAGAAAAGTTGAAAATTGAAAATTTCATAAGAGGTACCTCTTTGCTCAAAAAATCTACTTTTGAAAATTTTTTTTAAAAATGGCTAATATTTTGGGAGAACTCTAATTTTGGCCCATAGTTTCCAAAATAATTCATTTGCAGAAGTAGAAAAGGTCATATTTTAATTTATGGGAGAAAAGGTGAAAATTGAAAATTTCATAAGAGGTACCTCTTTGCTCAAAAAATCTACTTTTGAAATTTTTTTTTTTAAATGGCTAATATTTTGGGAGAACTCTAATTTTGGCCCATAGTTTCCAAAATAATTCATTTGCAGAAGTAGAAAAGGTCATTTTTTAATTTATGGGAGAAAAGGTGAAAATTGAAAATTTCATAAGAGGTACCTCTTTGCTCAAAAAATCTACTTTTGAAAATTTTTTTTTAAAATGGCTAATATTTTGGGAGAACTCTAATTTTGGCCCATAGTTTCCAAAATAATTCATTTGCAGAAGTAGAAAGGCTCATTTTTTAATTTATGGGAGAAAAGTTGAAAATTGAAAATTTCATAAGAGGTACCTCTTTGCTCAAAAAATCTACTTTTGAAAATTTTTTTTAAAAATGGCTAATATTTTGGCAGAACTCTAATTTTGGCCCATAGTTTCCAAAATAATTCATTTGCAGAAGTAGAAAAGCTCATTTTTTAATTTATGGGAGAAAAGTTGAAAATTGGAAATTTCATAAGAGGTACCTCTTTGCTCAAAAAACCTACTTTTGAAAATTTTTTTTTTAAATGGCTAATATTTTGGGAGAACTCTAATTTTGGCCCATAGTTTCCATAATAATTCATTTGCAGAAGTAGAAAAGCTCATTTTTTAATTTATGGGAGAAAAGTTGAAAATTGGAAATTTCATAAGAGGTACCTCTTTGCTCAATACATCTACTTTTGAAAATTTTTTTTTTAAATGGCTAATATTTTGGGAGAACTCTAATTTTGGCCCATAGTTTCCAAAATAATTCATTTGCAGAAGTAGAAAAGCTCATTTTTTAATTTATGGGAGAAAAGTTGAAAATTGAAAATTTCATAAGAGGTACCTCTTTGCTCAAAAAATCTACTTTTGAAAATTTTTTTTTAAAAATGGCTAATATTTTGGGAGAACTCTAATTTTGGCCCATAGTTTCCAAAATAATTCATTTGCAGAAGTAGAAAAGCTCATTTTTTAATTTATGGGAGAAAAGTTGAAAATTGAAAATTTCATAAGAGGTACCTCTTTGCTCAAAAAATCTACTTTTGAAAATTTTTTTTAAAAATGGCTAATATTTTGGGAGAACTCTAATTTTGGCCCATAGTTTCCAAAATAATTCATTTGCAGAAGTAGAAAAGCTCATTTTTTAATTTATGGGAGAAAAGTTGAAAATTGAAAATTTCATAAGAGGTACCTCTTTGCTCAAAAAATCTACTTTTGAAAATTTTTTTTAAAAATGGCTAATATTTTGGGAGAACTCTAATTTTGGCCCATAGTTTCCAAAATAATTCATTTGCAGAAGTAGAAAAGCTCATTTTTTAATTTATGGGAGAAAAGTTGAAAATTGAAAATTTCATAAGAGGTACCTCTTTGCTCAAAAAATCTACTTTTGAAAAAATTTTTTAAAAATGGCTAATATTTTGGAGAACTCTTATTTTGGCCCATAGTTTCCAAAATAATTCATTTGCAGAAGTAGAAAAGCTCATTTTTTAATTTATGGGAGAAAAGTTGAAAATTGAAAATTTCATAAGAGGTACCTCTTTGCTCAAAAAATCTACTTTTGAAAAAATTTTTTAAAAATGGCTAATATTTTGGAGAACTCTAATTTTGGTCCATAGTTTCCAAAATAATTCATTTGCAGAAGTAGAAAAGCTCATTTTTTAATTTATGGGAGAAAAGTTGAAAATTGAAACTTTCGTAAGAGGTACCTCTTTGCTCAAAAAATCTACTTTTGAAAATTTTTTTTAAAAATGGCTAATATTTTGGGAGAACTCTAATTTTGGCCCATAGCTTCCAAAATAATTCATTTGCAGAAGTAGAAAGGCTCATTTTTTAATTTATGGGAGAAAAGTTGAAAATTGAAAATTTCATAAGAGGTACCTCTTTGCTCAAAAAATCTACTTTTGAAAATTTTTTTTAAAAATGGCTAATATTTTGGGAGAACTCTAATTTTGGCCCATAGCTTCCAAAATAATTCATTTGCAGAAGTAGAAAGGCTCATTTTTTAATTTATGGGAGAAAAGTTGAAAATTGAAAATTTCATAAGAGGTACCTCTTTGCTCAAAAAATCTACTTTTGAAAATTTTTTTTAAAAATGGCTAATATTTTGGGAGAACTCTAATTTTGGCCCATAGCTTCCAAAATAATTCATTTGCAGAAGTAGAAAGGCTCATTTTTTAATTTATGGGAGAAAAGTTGAAAATTGAAAATTTCATAAGAGGTACCTCTTTGCTCAAAAAATCTACTTTTGAAAATTTTTTTTAAAAATGGCTAATATTTTGGGAGAACTCTAATTTTGGCCCATAGCTTCCAAAATAATTCATTTGCAGAAGTAGAAAGGCTCATTTTTTAATTTATGGGAGAAAAGTTGAAAATTGAAAATTTCATAAGAGGTACCTCTTTGCTCAAAAAATCTACTTTTGAAAATTTTTTTTAAAAATGGCTAATATTTTGGGAGAACTCTAATTTTGGCCCATAGCTTCCAAAATAATTCATTTGCAGAAGTAGAAAGGCTCATTTTTTAATTTATGGGAGAAAAGTTGAAAATTGAAAATTTCATAAGAGGTACCTCTTTGCTCAAAAAATCTACTTTTGAAAATTTTTTTTAAAAATGGCTAATATTTTGGGAGAACTCTAATTTTGGCCCATAGCTTCCAAAATAATTCATTTGCAGAAGTAGAAAGGCTCATTTTTTAATTTATGGGAGAAAAGTTGAAAATTGAAAATTTCATAAGAGGTACCTCTTTGCTCAAAAAATCTACTTTTGAAAATTTTTTTTAAAAATGGCTAATATTTTGGGAGAACTCTAATTTTGGCCCATAGCTTCCAAAATAATTCATTTGCAGAAGTAGAAAGGCTCATTTTTTAATTTATGGGAGAAAAGTTGAAAATTGAAAATTTCATAAGAGGTACCTCTTTGCTCAAAAAATCTACTTTTGAAAATTTTTTTTAAAAATGGCTAATATTTTGGGAGAACTCTAATTTTGGCCCATAGCTTCCAAAATAATTCATTTGCAGAAGTAGAAAGGCTCATTTTTTAATTTATGGGAGAAAAGTTGAAAATTGAAAATTTCATAAGAGGTACCTCTTTGCTCAAAAAATCTACTTTTGAAAATTTTTTTTAAAAATGGCTAATATTTTGGGAGAACTCTAATTTTGGCCCATAGCTTCCAAAATAATTCATTTGCAGAAGTAGAAAGGCTCATTTTTTAATTTATGGGAGAAAAGTTGAAAATTGAAAATTTCATAAGAGGTACCTCTTTGCTCAAAAAATCTACTTTTGAAAATTTTTTTTAAAAATGGCTAATATTTTGGGAGAACTCTAATTTTGGCCCATAGCTTCCAAAATAATTCATTTGCAGAAGTAGAAAGGCTCATTTTTTAATTTATGGGAGAAAAGTTGAAAATTGAAAATTTCATAAGAGGTACCTCTTTGCTCAAAAAATCTACTTTTGAAAATTTTTTTTAAAAATGGCTAATATTTTGGGAGAACTCTAATTTTGGCCCATAGCTTCCAAAATAATTCATTTGCAGAAGTAGAAAGGCTCATTTTTTAATTTATGGGAGAAAAGTTGAAAATTGAAAATTTCATAAGAGGTACCTCTTTGCTCAAAAAATCTACTTTTGAAAATTTTTTTTAAAAATGGCTAATATTTTGGGAGAACTCTAATTTTGGCCCATAGCTTCCAAAATAATTCATTTGCAGAAGTAGAAAGGCTCATTTTTTAATTTATGGGAGAAAAGTTGAAAATTGAAAATTTCATAAGAGGTACCTCTTTGCTCAAAAAATCTACTTTTGAAAATTTTTTTTAAAAATGGCTAATATTTTGGGAGAACTCTAATTTTGGCCCATAGCTTCCAAAATAATTCATTTGCAGAAGTAGAAAGGCTCATTTTTTAATTTATGGGAGAAAAGTTGAAAATTGAAAATTTCATAAGAGGTACCTCTTTGCTCAAAAAATCTACTTTTGAAAATTTTTTTTAAAAATGGCTAATATTTTGGGAGAACTCTAATTTTGGCCCATAGCTTCCAAAATAATTCATTTGCAGAAGTAGAAAGGCTCATTTTTTAATTTATGGGAGAAAAGTTGAAAATTGAAAATTTCATAAGAGGTACGTACCTCTTTGCTCAAAAAATCTACTTTTGAAAATTTTTTTTAAAAATGGCTAATATTTTGGGAGAACTCTAATTTTGGCCCATAGCTTCCAAAATAATTCATTTGCAGAAGTAGAAAGGCTCATTTTTTAATTTATGGGAGAAAAGTTGAAAATTGAAAATTTCATAAGAGGTACCTCTTTGCTCAAAAAATCTACTTTTGAAAATTTTTTTTAAAAATGGCTAATATTTTGGGAGAACTCTAATTTTGGCCCATAGCTTCCAAAATAATTCATTTGCAGAAGTAGAAAGGCTCATTTTTTAATTTATGGGAGAAAAGTTGAAAATTGAAAATTTCATAAGAGGTACCTCTTTGCTCAAAAAATCTACTTTTGAAAATTTTTTTTAAAAATGGCTAATATTTTGGGAGAACTCTAATTTTGGCCCATAGCTTCCAAAATAATTCATTTGCAGAAGTAGAAAGGCTCATTTTTTAATTTATGGGAGAAAAGTTGAAAATTGAAAATTTCATAAGAGGTACCTCTTTGCTCAAAAAATCTACTTTTGAAAATTTTTTTTAAAAATGGCTAATATTTTGGGAGAACTCTAATTTTGGCCCATAGCTTCCAAAATAATTCATTTGCAGAAGTAGAAAGGCTCATTTTTTAATTTATGGGAGAAAAGTTGAAAATTGAAAATTTCATAAGAGGTACCTCTTTGCTCAAAAAATCTACTTTTGAAAATTTTTTTTAAAAATGGCTAATATTTTGGGAGAACTCTAATTTTGGCCCATAGCTTCCAAAATAATTCATTTGCAGAAGTAGAAAGGCTCATTTTTTAATTTATGGGAGAAAAGTTGAAAATTGAAAATTTCATAAGAGGTACCTCTTTGCTCAAAAAATCTACTTTTGAAAATTTTTTTTAAAAATGGCTAATATTTTGGGAGAACTCTAATTTTGGCCCATAGCTTCCAAAATAATTCATTTGCAGAAGTAGAAAGGCTCATTTTTTAATTTATGGGAGAAAAGTTGAAAATTGAAAATTTCATAAGAGGTACCTCTTTGCTCAAAAAATCTACTTTTGAAAATTTTTTTTAAAAATGGCTAATATTTTGGGAGAACTCTAATTTTGGCCCATAGCTTCCAAAATAATTCATTTGCAGAAGTAGAAAGGCTCATTTTTTAATTTATGGGAGAAAAGTTGAAAATTGAAAATTTCATAAGAGGTACCTCTTTGCTCAAAAAATCTACTTTTGAAAATTTTTTTTAAAAATGGCTAATATTTTGGGAGAACTCTAATTTTGGCCCATAGTTTCCAAAATAATTCATTTGCAGAAGTAGAAAAGCTCATTTTTTAATTTATGGGAGAAAAGTTGAAAATTGAAAATTTCATAAGAGGTACCTCTTTGCTCAAAAAATCTACTTTTGAAAATTTTTTTTAAAAATGGCTAATATTTTGGGAGAACTCTAATTTTGGCCCATAGTTTCCAAAATAATTCATTTGCAGAAGTAGAAAAGCTCATTTTTTAATTTATGGGAGAAAAGTTGAAAATTGAAAATTTCATAAGAGGTACCTCTTTGCTCAAAAAATCTACTTTTGAAAATTTTTTTTTAAAAATGGCTAATATTTTGAAAGAACTCTAATTTTGGCCCATAGTTTCCAAAATAATTCATTTGCAGAAGTAGAAAAGGTCATTTTTTAATTTATGGGAGAAAAGGTGAAAATTGAAAATTTCATAAGAGGTACCTCTTTGCTCAAAAAATCTACTTTTGAAAATTTTTTTTAAAAATGGCTAATATTTTGGGAGAACTCTAATTTTGGCCCATAGTTTCCAAAATAATTCATTTGCAGAAGTAGAAAAGCTCATTTTTTAATTTATGGGAGAAAAGTTGAAAATTGAAAATTTCATAAGAGGTACCTCTTTGCTCAAAAAATCTACTTTTGAAAATTTTTTTTAAAAATGGCTAATATTTTGGGAGAACTCTAATTTTGGCCCATAGTTTCCAAAATAATTCATTTGCAGAAGTAGAAAAGGTCATTTTTTAATTTATGGGAGAAAAGGTGAAAATTGAAAATTTCATAAGAGGTACCTCTTTGCTCAAAAAATCTACTTTTGAAAATTTTTTTTAAAAATGGCTAATATTTTGGGAGAACTCTAATTTTGGCCCATAGTTTCCAAAATAATTCATTTGCAGAAGTAGAAAAGGCTCATTTTTTAATTTATGGGAGAAAAGTTGAAAATTGAAAATTTCATAAGAGGTACCTCTTTGCTCAAAAAATCTACTTTTGAAAATTTTTTTTAAAAATGGCTAATATTTTGGGAGAACTCTAATTTTGGCCCATAGTTTCCAAAATAATTCATTTGCAGAAGTAGAAAAGCTCATTTTTTAATTTATGGGAGAAAAGTTGAAAATTGAAAATTTCATAAGAGGTACCTCTTTGCTCAAAAAATCTACTTTTGAAAATTTTTTTTAAAAATGGCTAATATTTTGGGAGAACTCTAATTTTGGCCCATAGTTTCCAAAATAATTCATTTGCAGAAGTAGAAAAGGTCATTTTTTAATTTATGGGAGAAAAGGTGAAAATTGAAAATTTCATAAGAGGTACCTCTTTGCTCAAAAAATCTACTTTTGAAAATTTTTTTTAAAAATGGCTAATATTTTGGGAGAACTCTAATTTTGGCCCATAGTTTCCAAAATAATTCATTTGCAGAAGTAGAAAGGCTCATTTTTTAATTTATGGGAGAAAAGTTGAAAATTGAAAATTTCATAAGAGGTACCTCTTTGCTCAAAAAATCTACTTTTGAAAATTTTTTTTAAAAATGGCTAATATTTTGGGAGAACTCTAATTTTGGCCCATAGTTTCCATAATAATTCATTTGCAGAAGTAGAAAAGCTCATTTTTTAATTTATGGGAGAAAAGTTGAAAATTGAAAATATCATAAGAGGTACCTCTTTGCTCAAAAAATCTACTTTTGAAAATTTTTTTTAAAAATGGCTAATATTTTGGGAGAACTCTAATTTTGGCCCATAGTTTCCAAAATAATTCATTTGCAGAAGTAGAAAGGGCCATTTTTTAATTTATGGGAGAAAAGTTGAAAATTGAAAATTTCATAAGAGGTACCTCTTTGCTCAAAAAATCTACTTTTGAAAATTTTTTTTAAAAATGGCTAATATTTTGGGAGAACTCTAATTTTGGCCCATAGTTTCCAAAATAATTCATTTGCAGAAGTAGAAAAGCTCATTTTTTAATTTATGGGAGAAAAGTTGAAAATTGAAAATTTCATAAGAGGTACCTCTTTGCTCAAAAAATCTACTTTTGAAAATTTTTTTTAAAAATGGCTAATATTTTGGGAGAACTCTAATTTTGGCCCATAGCTTCCAAAATAATTCATTTGCAGAAGTAGAAAGGCTCATTTTTTAATTTATGGGAGAAAAGTTGAAAATTGAAAATTTCATAAGAGGTACCTCTTTGCTCAAAAAATCTACTTTTGAAAATTTTTTTTAAAAATGGCTAATATTTTGGGAGAACTCTAATTTTGGCCCATAGCTTCCAAAATAATTCATTTGCAGAAGTAGAAAGGCTCATTTTTTAATTTATGGGAGAAAAGTTGAAAATTGAAAATTTCATAAGAGGTACCTCTTTGCTCAAAAAATCTACTTTTGAAAATTTTTTTTAAAAATGGCTAATATTTTGGGAGAACTCTAATTTTGGCCCATAGCTTCCAAAATAATTCATTTGCAGAAGTAGAAAGGCTCATTTTTTAATTTATGGGAGAAAAGAGTTGAAAATTGAAAATTTCATAAGAGGTACCTCTTTGCTCAAAAAATCTACTTTTGAAAATTTTTTTTAAAAATGGCTAATATTTTGGGAGAACTCTAATTTTGGCCCATAGCTTCCAAAATAATTCATTTGCAGAAGTAGAAAGGCTCATTTTTTAATTTATGGGAGAAAAGTTGAAAATTGAAAATTTCATAAGAGGTACCTCTTTGCTCAAAAAATCTACTTTTGAAAATTTTTTTTAAAAATGGCTAATATTTTGGGAGAACTCTAATTTTGGCCCATAGCTTCCAAAATAATTCATTTGCAGAAGTAGAAAGGCTCATTTTTAATTTATGGGAGAAAAGTTGAAAATTGAAAATTTCATAAGAGGTACCTCTTTGCTCAAAAAAATCTACTTTTGAAAATTTTTTTAAAAATGGCTAATATTTTGGGAGAACTCTAATTTTGGCCCATAGCTTCCAAAATAATTCATTTGCAGAAGTAGAAAGGCTCATTTTTTAATTTATGGGAGAAAAGTTGAAAATTGAAAATTTCATAAGAGGTACCTCTTTGCTCAAAAAATCTACTTTTGAAAATTTTTTTTAAAAATGGCTAATATTTTGGGAGAACTCTAATTTTGGCCCATAGCTTCCAAAATAATTCATTTGCAGAAGTAGAAAGGCTCATTTTTTAATTTATGGGAGAAAAGTTGAAAATTGAAAATTTCATAAGAGGTACGTACCTCTTTGCTCAAAAAATCTACTTTTGAAAATTTTTTTTAAAAATGGCTAATATTTTGGGAGAACTCTAATTTTGGCCCATAGCTTCCAAAATAATTCATTTGCAGAAGTAGAAAGGCTCATTTTTTAATTTATGGGAGAAAAGTTGAAAATTGAAAATTTCATAAGAGGTACCTCTTTGCTCAAAAAATCTACTTTTGAAAATTTTTTTTAAAAATGGCTAATATTTTGGGAGAACTCTAATTTTGGCCCATAGCTTCCAAAATAATTCATTTGCAGAAGTAGAAAGGCTCATTTTTTAATTTATGGGAGAAAAGTTGAAAATTGAAAATTTCATAAGAGGTACCTCTTTGCTCAAAAAATCTACTTTTGAAAATTTTTTTTAAAAATGGCTAATATTTTGGGAGAACTCTAATTTTGGCCCATAGCTTCCAAAATAATTCATTTGCAGAAGTAGAAAGGCTCATTTTTTAATTTATGCGAGAAAAGTTGAAAATTGAAAATTTCATAAGAGGTACCTCTTTGCTCAAAAAATCTACTTTTGAAAATTTTTTTTAAAAAATGGCTAATATTTTGGGAGAACTCTAATTTTGGCCCATAGCTTCCAAAATAATTCATTTGCAGAAGTAGAAAGGCTCATTTTTTAATTTATGGGAGAAAAGTTGAAAATTGAAAATTTCATAAGAGGTACCTCTTTGCTCAAAAAATCTACTTTTGAAAATTTTTTTTAAAAATGGCTAATATTTTGGGAGAACTCTAATTTTGGCCCATAGCTTCCAAAATAATTCATTTGCAGAAGTAGAAAGGCTCATTTTTTAATTTATGGGAGAAAAGTTGAAAATTGAAAATTTCATAAGAGGTACCTCTTTGCTCAAAAAATCTACTTTTGAAAATTTTTTTTAAAAATGGCTAATATTTTGGGAGAACTCTAATTTTGGCCCATAGCTTCCAAAATAATTCATTTGCAGAAGTAGAAAGGCTCATTTTTTAATTTATGGGAGAAAAGTTTGAAAATTGAAAATTTCATAAGAGGTACCTCTTTGCTCAAAAAATCTACTTTTGAAAATTTTTTTTAAAAATGGCTAATATTTTGGGAGAACTCTAATTTTGGCCCATAGCTTCCAAAATAATTCATTTGCAGAAGTAGAAAGGCTCATTTTTTAATTTATGGGAGAAAAGTTGAAAATTGAAAATTTCATAAGAGGTACCTCTTTGCTCAAAAAATCTACTTTTGAAAATTTTTTTTAAAAATGGCTAATATTTTGGGAGAACTCTAATTTTGGCCCATAGTTTCCAAAATAATTCATTTGCAGAAGTAGAAAAGCTCATTTTTTAATTTATGGGAGAAAAGTTGAAAATTGAAAATTTCATAAGAGGTACCTCTTTGCTCAAAAAATCTACTTTTGAAAATTTTTTTTAAAAATGGCTAATATTTTGGGAGAACTCTAATTTTGGCCCATAGTTTCCAAAATAATTCATTTGCAGAAGTAGAAAAGCTCATTTTTTAATTTATGGGAGAAAAGTTGAAAATTGAAAATTTCATAAGAGGTACCTCTTTGCTCAAAAAATCTACTTTTGAAAATTTTTTTTTAAAAATGGCTAATATTTTGAAAGAACTCTAATTTTGGCCCATAGTTTCCAAAATAATTCATTTGCAGAAGTAGAAAAGGTCATTTTTTAATTTATGGGAGAAAAGGTGAAAATTGAAAATTTCATAAGAGGTACCTCTTTGCTCAAAAAATCTACTTTTGAAAATTTTTTTTAAAAATGGCTAATATTTTGGGAGAACTCTAATTTTGGCCCATAGTTTCCAAAATAATTCATTTGCAGAAGTAGAAAAGCTCATTTTTTAATTTATGGGAGAAAAGTTGAAAATTGAAAATTTCATAAGAGGTACCTCTTTGCTCAAAAAATCTACTTTTGAAAATTTTTTTTAAAAATGGCTAATATTTTGGGAGAACTCTAATTTTGGCCCATAGTTTCCAAAATAATTCATTTGCAGAAGTAGAAAAGGTCATTTTTTAATTTATGGGAGAAAAGGTGAAAATTGAAAATTTCATAAGAGGTACCTCTTTGCTCAAAAAATCTACTTTTGAAAATTTTTTTTAAAAATGGCTAATATTTTGGGAGAACTCTAATTTTGGCCCATAGTTTCCAAAATAATTCATTTGCAGAAGTAGAAAGGCTCATTTTTTAATTTATGGGAGAAAAGTTGAAAATTGAAAATTTCATAAGAGGTACCTCTTTGCTCAAAAAATCTACTTTTGAAAATTTTTTTTAAAAATGGCTAATATTTTGGGAGAACTCTAATTTTGGCCCATAGTTTCCAAAATAATTCATTTGCAGAAGTAGAAAAGCTCATTTTTTAATTTATGGGAGAAAAGTTGAAAATTGAAAATTTCATAAGAGGTACCTCTTTGCTCAAAAAATCTACTTTTGAAAATTTTTTTTAAAAATGGCTAATATTTTGGGAGAACTCTAATTTTGGCCCATAGTTTCCAAAATAATTCATTTGCAGAAGTAGAAAAGGTCATTTTTTAATTTATGGGAGAAAAGGTGAAAATTGAAAATTTCATAAGAGGTACCTCTTTGCTCAAAAAATCTACTTTTGAAAATTTTTTTTAAAAATGGCTAATATTTTGGGAGAACTCTAATTTTGGCCCATAGTTTCCAAAATAATTCATTTGCAGAAGTAGAAAGGCTCATTTTTTAATTTATGGGAGAAAAGTTGAAAATTGAAAATTTCATAAGAGGTACCTCTTTGCTCAAAAAATCTACTTTTGAAAATTTTTTTTAAAAATGGCTAATATTTTGGGAGAACTCTAATTTTGGCCCATAGTTTCCATAATAATTCATTTGCAGAAGTAGAAAAGCTCATTTTTTAATTTATGGGAGAAAAGTTGAAAATTGAAAATTTCATAAGAGGTACCTCTTTGCGCAAAAAATCTACTTTTGAAAATTTTTTTTAAAAATGGCTAATATTTTGGGAGAACTCTAATTTTGGCCCATAGTTTCCAAAATAATTCATTTGCAGAAGTAGAAAAGCTCATTTTTTAATTTATGGGAGAAAAGTTGAAAATTGAAAATATCATAAGAGGTACCTCTTTGCTCAAAAAATCTACTTTTGAAAATTTTTTTTAAAAATGGCTAATATTTTGGGAGAACTCTAATTTTGGCCCATAGTTTCCAAAATAATTCATTTGCAGAAGTAGAAAGGCTCATTTTTTAATTTATGGGAGAAAAGTTGAAAATTGAAAATTTCATAAGAGGTACCTCTTTGCTCAAAAAATCTACTTTTGAAAATTTTTTTTAAAAATGGCTAATATTTTGGGAGAACTCTAATTTTGGCCCATAGCTTCCAAAATAATTCATTTGCAGAAGTAGAAAGGCTCATTTTTTAATTTATGGGAGAAAAGTTGAAAATTGAAAATTTCATAAGAGGTACCTCTTTGCTCAAAAAATCTACTTTTGAAAATTTTTTTTAAAAATGGCTAATATTTTGGGAGAACTCTAATTTTGGCCCATAGCTTCCAAAATAATTCATTTGCAGAAGTAGAAAGGCTCATTTTTTAATTTATGGGAGAAAAGTTGAAAATTGAAAATTTCATAAGAGGTACCTCTTTGCTCAAAAAATCTACTTTTGAAAATTTTTTTTAAAAATGGCTAATATTTTGGGAGAACTCTAATTTTGGCCCATAGCTTCCAAAATAATTCATTTGCAGAAGTAGAAAGGCTCATTTTTTAATTTATGGGAGAAAAGTTGAAAATTGAAAATTTCATAAGAGGTACCTCTTTGCTCAAAAAATCTACTTTTGATAATTTTTTTTAAAAATGGCTAATATTTTGGGAGAACTCTAATTTTGGCCCATAGCTTCCAAAATAATTCATTTGCAGAAGTAGAAAGGCTCATTTTTTAATTTATGGGAGAAAAGTTGAAAATTGAAAATTTCATAAGAGGTACCTCTTTGCTCAAAAAATCTACTTTTGAAAATTTTTTTTAAAAATGGCTAATATTTTGGGAGAACTCTAATTTTGGCCCATAGCTTCCAAAATAATTCATTTGCAGAAGTAGAAAGGCTCATTTTTTAATTTATGGGAGAAAAGTTGAAAATTGAAAATTTCATAAGAGGTACCTCTTTGCTCAAAAAATCTACTTTTGAAAATTTTTTTTAAAAATGGCTAATATTTTGGGAGAACTCTAATTTTGGCCCATAGCTTCCAAAATAATTCATTTGCAGAAGTAGAAAGGCTCATTTTTTAATTTATGGGAGAAAAGTTGAAAATTGAAAATTTCATAAGAGGTACCTCTTTGCTCAAAAAATCTACTTTTGAAAATTTTTTTTAAAAATGGCTAATATTTTGGGAGAACTCTAATTTTGGCCCATAGCTTCCAAAATAATTCATTTGCAGAAGTAGAAAGGCTCATTTTTTAATTTATGGGAGAAAAGTTGAAAATTGAAAATTTCATAAGAGGTACCTCTTTGCTCAAAAAATCTACTTTTGAAAATTTTTTTTAAAAATGGCTAATATTTTGGGAGAACTCTAATTTTGGCCCATAGCTTCCAAAATAATTCATTTGCAGAAGTAGAAAGGCTCATTTTTTAATTTATGGGAGAAAAGTTGAAAATTGAAAATTTCATAAGAGGTACCTCTTTGCTCAAAAAATCTACTTTTGAAAATTTTTTTTAAAAATGGCTAATATTTTGGGAGAACTCTAATTTTGGCCCATAGTTTCCAAAATAATTCATTTGCAGAAGTAGAAAAGCTCATTTTTTAATTTATGGGAGAAAAGTTGAAAATTGAAAATTTCATAAGAGGTACCTCTTTGCTCAAAAAATCTACTTTTGAAAAATTTTTTTAAAAATGGCTAATATTTTGGGAGAACTCTAATTTTGGCCCATAGTTTCCAAAATAATTCATTTGCAGAAGTAGAAAAGCTCATTTTTTAATTTATGGGAGAAAAGTTGAAAATTGAAAATTTCATAAGAGGTACCTCTTTGCTCAAAAAATCTACTTTTGAAAATTTTTTTTTAAAAATGGCTAATATTTTGAAAGAACTCAAATTTTGGCCCATAGTTTCCAAAATAATTCATTTGCAGAAGTAGAAAAGGTCATTTTTTAATTTATGGGAGAAAAGGTGAAAATTGAAAATTTCATAAGAGGTACCTCTTTGCTCAAAAAATCTACTTTTGAAAATTTTTTTTAAAAATGGCTAATATTTTGGGAGAACTCAAATTTTGGCCCATAGTTTCCAAAATAATTCATTTGCAGAAGTAGAAAAGCTCATTTTTTAATTTATGGGAGAAAAGTTGAAAATTGAAAATTTCATAAGAGGTACCTCTTTGCTCAAAAAATCTACTTTTGAAAATTTTTTTTAAAAATGGCTAATATTTTGGGAGAACTCTAATTTTGGCCCATAGTTTCCAAAATAATTCATTTGCAGAAGTAGAAAAGCTCATTTTTTAATTTATGGGAGAAAAGTTGAAAATTGAAAATTTCATAAGAGGTACCTCTTTGCTCAAAAAATCTACTTTTGAAAAATTTTTTTAAAAATGGCTAATATTTTGGGAGAACTCTAATTTTGGCCCATAGTTTCCAAAATAATTCATTTGCAGAAGTAGAAAAGCTCATTTTTTAATTTATGGGAGAAAAGTTGAAAATTGAAAATTTCATAAGAGGTACCTCTTTGCTCAAAAAATCTACTTTTGAAAATTTTTTTTTAAAAATGGCTAATATTTTGAAAGAACTCTAATTTTGGCCCATAGTTTCCAAAATAATTCATTTGCAGAAGTAGAAAAGGTCATTTTTTAATTTATGGGAGAAAAGGTGAAAATTGAAAATTTCATAAGAGGTACCTCTTTGCTCAAAAAATCTACTTTTGAAAATTTTTTTTAAAAATGGCTAATATTTTGGGAGAACTCTAATTTTGGCCCATAGTTTCCAAAATAATTCATTTGCAGAAGTAGAAAAGCTCATTTTTTAATTTATGGGAGAAAAGTTGAAAATTGAAAATTTCATAAGAGGTACCTCTTTGCTCAAAAAATCTACTTTTGAAAATTTTTTTTAAAAATGGCTAATATTTTGGGAGAACTCTAATTTTGGCCCATAGTTTCCAAAATAATTCATTTGCAGAAGTAGAAAAGGTCATTTTTTAATTTATGGGAGAAAAGGTGAAAATTGAAAATTTCATAAGAGGTACCTCTTTGCTCAAAAAATCTACTTTTGAAAATTTTTTTTAAAAATGGCTAATATTTTGGGAGAACTCTAATTTTGGCCCATAGTTTCCAAAATAATTCATTTGCAGAAGTAGAAAGGCTCATTTTTTAATTTATGGGAGAAAAGTTGAAAATTGAAAATTTCATAAGAGGTACCTCTTTGCTCAAAAAATCTACTTTTGAAAATTTTTTTTAAAAATGGCTAATATTTTGGGAGAACTCTAATTTTGGCCCATAGTTTCCAAAATAATTCATTTGCAGAAGTAGAAAAGGTCATTTTTTAATTTATGGGAGAAAAGGTGAAAATTGAAAATTTCATAAGAGGTACCTCTTTGCTCAAAAAATCTACTTTTGAAAATTTTTTTTAAAAATGGCTAATATTTTGGGAGAACTCTAATTTTGGCCCATAGTTTCCAAAATAATTCATTTGCAGAAGTAGAAAAGGTCATTTTTTAATTTATGGGAGAAAAGGTGAAAATTGAAAATTTCATAAGAGGTACCTCTTTGCTCAAAAAATCTACTTTTGAAAATTTTTTTTAAAAATGGCTAATATTTTGGGAGAACTCTAATTTTGGCCCATAGTTTCCAAAATAATTCATTTGCAGAAGTAGAAAGGCTCATTTTTTAATTTATGGGAGAAAAGTTGAAAATTGAAAATATCATAAGAGGTACCTCTTTGCTCAAAAAATCTACTTTTGAAAATTTTTTTTAAAAATGGCTAATATTTTGGGAGAACTCTAATTTTGGCCCATAGTTTCCATAATAATTCATTTGCAGAAGTAGAAAAGCTCATTTTTTAATTTATGGGAGAAAAGTTGAAAATTGAAAATTTCATAAGAGGTACCTCTTTGCGCAAAAAATCTACTTTTGAAAATTTTTTTTAAAAATGGCTAATATTTTGGGAGAACTCTAATTTTGGCCCATAGTTTCCAAAATAATTCATTTGCAGAAGTAGAAAAGCTCATTTTTTAATTTATGGGAGAAAAGTTGAAAATTGAAAATATCATAAGAGGTACCTCTTTGCTCAAAAAATCTACTTTTGAAAATTTTTTTTAAAAATGGCTAATATTTTGGGAGAACTCTAATTTTGGCCCATAGTTTCCAAAATAATTCATTTGCAGAAGTAGAAAAGCTCATTTTTTAATTTATGGGAGAAAAGTTGAAAATTTAAAATTTCATAAGAGGTACCTCTGTGCTCAAAAAATCTACTTTTGAAAATTTTTTTTAAAAATGGCTAATATTTTGGGAGAACTCTAATTTTGGCCCATAGTTTCCAAAATAATTCATTTGCAGAAGTAGAAAAGCTCATTTTTTAATTTATGGGAGAAAAGTTGAAAATTGAAAATTTCATAAGAGGTACCTCTTTGCTCAAAAAATCTACTTTTGAAAATTTTTTTTAAAAATGGCTAATATTTTGGGAGAACTCTAATTTTGGCCCATAGTTTCCAAAATAATTCATTTGCAGAAGTAGAAAAGGTCATTTTTTAATTTATGGGAGAAAAGGTGAAAATTGAAAATTTCATAAGAGGTACCTCTTTGCTCAAAAAATCTACTTTTGAAAATTTTTTTTAAAAATGGCTAATATTTTGGGAGAACTCTAATTTTGGCCCATAGTTTCCAAAATAATTCAATTGCAGAAGTAGAAAAGGTCATTTTTTAATTTATGGGAGAAAAGGTGAAAATTGAAAATTTCATAAGAGGTACCTCTTTGCTCAAAAAATCTACTTTTGAAAATTTTTTTTAAAAATGGCTAATATTTTGGGAGAACTCTAATTTTGGCCCATAGTTTCCAAAATAATTCATTTGCAGAAGTAGAAAAGCTCATTTTTTAATTTATGGGAGAAAAGTTGAAAATTGAAAATTTCATAAGAGGTACCTCTTTGCTCAAAAAATCTACTTTTGAAAAAATTTTTTAAAAATGGCTTATATTTTGGAGAACTCTAATTTTGGCCCATAGTTTCCAAAATAATTCATTTGCAGAAGTAGAAAAGCTCATTTTTTAATTTATGGGAGAAAAGTTGAAAATTGAAAATTTCATAAGAAGTACCTCTTTGCTCAAAAAATCTACTTTTGAAAATTTTTTTTAAAAATGGCTAATATTTTGGCAGAACTCTAATTTTGGCCCATAGTTTCCAAAATAATTCATTTGCAGAAGTAGAAAAGCTCATTTTTTAATTTATGGGAGAAAAGTTGAAAATTGGAAATTTCATAAGAGGTACCTCTTTGCTCAATACATCTACTTTTGAAAATTTTTTTTTTAAATGGCTAATATTTTGGGAGAACTCTAATTTTGGCCCATAGTTTCCAAAATAATTCATTTGCAGAAGTAGAAAAGCTCATTTTTTAATTTATGGGAGAAAAGTTGAAAATTGAAAATTTCATAAGAGGTACCTCTTTGCTCAAAAAATCTACTTTTGAAAATTTTTTTTAAAAATGGCTAATATTTTGGGAGAACTCTAATTTTGGCCCATAGTTTCCAAAATAATTCATTTGCAGAAGTAGAAAAGCTCATTTTTTAATTTATGGGAGAAAAGTTGAAAATTGAAAATTTCATAAGAGGTACCTCTTTGCTCAAATAATCTACTTTTGAAAATTTTTTTTAAAAATGGCTAATATTTTGGCAGAACTCTAATTTTGGCCCATAGTTTCCAAAATAATTCATTTGCAGAAGTAGAAAAGCTCATTTTTAAATTTATGGGAGAAAAGTTGAAAATTGAAAATTTCATAAGAGGTACCTCTTTGCTCAAAAAATCTACTTTTGAAAATTTTTTTTAAAAATGGCTAATATTTTGGCAGAACTCTAATTTTGGCCCATAGTTTCCAAAATAATTCATTTGCAGAAGTAGAAAAGCTCATTTTTTAATTTATGGGAGAAAAGTTGAAAATTGGAAATTTCATAAGAGGTACCTCTTTGCTCAATACATCTACTTTTGAAAATTTTTTTTTTAAATGGCTAATATTTTGGGAGAACTCTAATTTTGGCCCATAGTTTCCAAAATAATTCATTTGCAGAAGTAGAAAAGCTCATTTTTAAATTTATGGGAGAAAAGTTGAAAATTGAAAATTTCATAAGAGGTACCTCTTTGCTCAAAACATCTACTTTTGAAAATTTTTTTTAAAAATGGCTAATATTTTGGGAGAACTCTAATTTTGGCCCATAGTTTCCAAAATAATTCATTTGCAGAAGTAGAAAAGCTCATTTTTTAATTTATGGGAGAAAAGTTGAAAATTGAAAATTTCATAAGAGGTACCTCTTTGCTCAAAAAATCTACTTTTGAAAATTTTTTTTTAAAATGGCTAATATTTTGGGAGAACTCTAATTTTGGCCCATAGTTTCCAAAATAATTCATTTGCAGAAGTAGAAAAGCTCATTTTTTAATTTATGGGAGAAAAGTTGAAAACTAAAAATTTCATAAGAGGTACCTCGTTGCTCAAAAAATCTACTTTTGAAAATTTTTTTTTAAATGGCTAATATTTTGGGAGAACTCTAATTTTGGCCCAAAGTTTCCAAAAGAATTCATTTGCAGAAGTAGAAAAGCTCATTTTTTAATTTATGGGAGAAAAGTTGAAAACTAAAAATTTCATAAGAGTACCTCTTTGCTCAAAAAATCTACTATTGAAATTTTTTTTTTTAAATGGCTAATATTTTGGGAGAACTGTAATTTTGGCCCATAGTTTCCAAAATAGTTCATTTGCAGAAGTAGAAAAGCTCATTTTTTAATTTATGGGAGAAAAGTTGAAAACTACAAATTTCATAAGAGTACCTCTTTGCTCAAAAAATCTACTTTTGAAAATTTTTTTTTAAATGGCTAATATTTTGGGAGAACTCAAATTTTGGACCATAGTTTCCAAAATAATTCATTTGCAGAAGTAGAAAAGCTCATTTTTTAATTTATGGGAGAAAAGTTGAAAATTGAAAATTTCATAAGAGGTACCTCTTTGCTCAAAAAATCTACTTTTGAAAAAATTTTTTAAAAATGGCTAATATTTTGGGAGAACTTTAATTTTGGCCCATAGTTTCCAAAATAATTCATTTGCAGAAGTAGAAAAGCTCATTTTTTAATTTATGGGAGAAAAGTTGAAAATTGAAAATTTCATAAGAGGTACCTCTTTGCTCAAAAAATCTACTTTTGAAAAAATTTTTTAAAAATGGCTAATATTTTGGGAGAACTCTAATTTTGGCCCATAGTTTCCAAAATAATTCATTTGCAGAAGTATAAAAGCTCAATTTTTAATTTATGGGAGAAAAGTTGAAAATTGAAAATTTCATAAGGGGTACGTACCTCTTTGCTCAAAAAATCTACTTTTGAAAAAAAATTTTAAAAATGGCTATTATTTTGGGAGAACTCTCCTTTGGGCCAATAGTTTCCAAAATAATTCATTTGCAGAAGTAGAAAAGCTAATTTTTTAATTTATGGGAGAAAAGTTGAAAATTTCATAAGGGGTACCTCTTTGCTCAAAAAATCTACTTTTGAAAACAATTTTTTAAAATGACTAATATTTTCGGAGAACTCTCCTTTGGGCCAATAGTTTCCAAAATAATTCATTTGCAGAAGTAGAAAAGCTCATTTTTTAATTTATGGGAGAAAAGTTGAAAACTAAAAATTTCATAAGAGTACCTCTTTGCTCAAAAAATCTACTTTTGAAAAAATTTTTTAAAAATGGCTAATATTTTGGGAGAACTCTAATTTTGGCCCATAGTTTCCAAAATAATTCATTTGCAGAAGTAGAAAAGCTCATTTTTAAATTTATGGGAGAAAAGTTGAAAATTGAAAATTTCATAAGAGGTACCTCTTTGCTCAAAACATCTACTTTTGAAAATTTTTTTTAAAAATGGCTAATATTTTGGGAGAACTCTAATTTTGGCCCATAGTTTCCAAAATAATTCATTTGCAGAAGTAGAAAAGCTCATTTTTTAATTTATGGGAGAAAAGTTGAAAATTGAAAATTTCATAAGAGGTACCTCTTTGCTCAAAAAATCTACTTTTGAAAATTTTTTTTTAAAATGGCTAATATTTTGGGAGAACTCTAATTTTGGCCCATAGTTTCCAAAATAATTCATTTGCAGAAGTAGAAAAGCTCATTTTTTAATTTATGGGAGAAAAGTTGAAAACTAAAAATTTCATAAGAGGTACCTCGTTGCTCAAAAAATCTACTTTTGAAAATTTTTTTTTAAATGGCTAATATTTTGGGAGAACTCTAATTTTGGCCCAAAGTTTCCAAAAGAATTCATTTGCAGAAGTAGAAAAGCTCATTTTTTAATTTATGGGAGAAAAGTTGAAAACTAAAAATTTCATAAGAGTACCTCTTTGCTCAAAAAATCTACTATTGAAATTTTTTTTTTTAAATGGCTAATATTTTGGGAGAACTGTAATTTTGGCCCATAGTTTCCAAAATAGTTCATTTGCAGAAGTAGAAAAGCTCATTTTTTAATTTATGGGAGAAAAGTTGAAAACTACAAATTTCATAAGAGTACCTCTTTGCTCAAAAAATCTACTTTTGAAAATTTTTTTTTAAATGGCTAATATTTTGGGAGAACTCAAATTTTGGACCATAGTTTCCAAAATAATTCATTTGCAGAAGTAGAAAAGCTCATTTTTTAATTTATGGGAGAAAAGTTGAAAATTGAAAATTTCATAAGAGGTACCTCTTTGCTCAAAAAATCTACTTTTGAAAAAATTTTTTAAAAATGGCTAATATTTTGGGAGAACTTTAATTTTGGCCCATAGTTTCCAAAATAATTCATTTGCAGAAGTAGAAAAGCTCATTTTTTAATTTATGGGAGAAAAGTTGAAAATTGAAAATTTCATAAGAGGTACCTCTTTGCTCAAAAAATCTACTTTTGAAAAAATTTTTTAAAAATGGCTAATATTTTGGGAGAACTCTAATTTTGGCCCATAGTTTCCAAAATAATTCATTTGCAGAAGTATAAAAGCTCAATTTTTAATTTATGGGAGAAAAGTTGAAAATTGAAAATTTCATAAGGGGTACGTACCTCTTTGCTCAAAAAATCTACTTTTGAAAAAAAATTTTAAAAATGGCTATTATTTTGGGAGAACTCTCCTTTGGGCCAATAGTTTCCAAAATAATTCATTTGCAGAAGTAGAAAAGCTAATTTTTTAATTTATGGGAGAAAAGTTGAAAATTTCATAAGGGGTACCTCTTTGCTCAAAAAATCTACTTTTGAAAACAATTTTTTAAAATGACTAATATTTTCGGAGAACTCTCCTTTGGGCCAATAGTTTCCAAAATAATTCATTTGCAGAAGTAGAAAAGCTCATTTTTAATTTATGGGAGAAAAGTTGAAAATTGAAAATTTCATAAGGGGTACCTCTTTGCTGAAAAAATCTACTTTTGAAATTTTTTTTTTAAATGGCTAATATTTTGGGAGAACTCTCCTTTTGACCAGTACTTTTCAAAATAAATCATTTTTAAAAGTTTATTTTTTATCTTATGAAGCAAAAGTGTAATTGAAAATGTCTATCTTTGAAGGGGTCCTGGCAGAAAAGAGTGTTCTAACGAAAATTTTACCATTGGTCAGTTAATTGATTTCTCTTTAAGTATTCTCGAAGATAGTACAAACACACATATGTACATGCATAAAGAATTTGGAATGCCCAATTTGTTTATTTTATATACATACTTGTATTTCGAAAAAAAGATGAATAGAAATTCTTTAATGCAAACACGTGCTATATTTTTTTCAATTTTGGTACTTATAAAATATATACTTACACACGTATGTACATTCTTAAACATTGGTATAAACATAAGATGTATATATATATATATATATATATATATATATATAAATATATATATATACATATATATATATATATATATATATATATATATAGTATATGTATGTATATATATATATATATATATATATATATATACATATGTATATATATATATATATATATATATATATATAGTATATATATATATATATATATATATATATATATATAGTATATATATATATATATATATATATATATATATATATATGTATATATATATATATATATATATATATATATGTATATATATATATATATATATATATATAGTATATATATATATACATATATATATATATATATATATATATATATATATATGTATATATATATATATATATATATATATATATATTTATATATATATAATCTATATATATATATATATATATATATATATTTATATATATATATATATATATATATATATATATGTATATATACAAACAAACAAAAATTTATCATCCAGTTTTGACTTTGAATAACCATTTTACTAAATAAATAAAAATAATTGAGATGAAATCTGCGAATATTATTATTATAATAAAATTTACCGAAAACATCTCTATAATTTTTTATTTTAATAAAAAAAATTATTAAAACTAAAATTGGGTGATTATTTTTTCGCTAAATTGATATTCATATAAATACATATATATATATATATATATATATATATATATATATATATATACATATATAGGTGTGTGTATATAAAATTTTGAATATATAATTTATTGGAAAAAAATCATAAAATATTTGGATTAGTGAATTAGAATTATAACAGTTTTTTTTTTAATGCTATAAAGTGAACACCAATAACACAAATTTTTTTTTTTTTTGTAAAGCAAAATTTGAATTGAAACGTTACTTTACAAAATCTGGTCAAAAATGATTTTTTTCAGGAATGGGCAGAAGTTAATTGACTGCTGGCGGTGATGGCGGCGGTTGATTTGAGCCTCCGTTTCCACCATCATAACGACCCTGGCCCTGACGTTTAGTGTTAGTCAATTTCATAACTGATTCCGGTCTAATCAGATACATAATTAAAGCAAATATCATAATCATTGTCATCATAGTAAAGTTATTATCTGCGCCATCAGTTGTAGTAACAGTGTTTTGTGTTAGCCGACCTGTAACTGTGTAATTACATTATTTATTAATATTTCTACACATTAAAAATGCAAATATTTAGATCATAATACTGACCATCTATACAATGTGTGTCTGTACAGGCATCTTGATTTTGCCGAATCTTAAAAGTAAATCGTTAACTTGGTCTCAAAAAAATTCTTTTAGTTTTTAAAAACTTACGAAATTCAACAGCCTTTGCATAGCCAATTCATGAGACCAAACGCATTCGCAGCCCTCGAGTTGATCGCCCATTCTGAAAACTTAAAGATGAAAATTTAAATACGGTTTAATTGGATAATTCATGTAATGAAATCATAAAATTTTGTGACTATAAAATTGCCACGTTTCATATATTACTCCGTCATTGCAACATAGTCATAAGTCAAAAAATAAATCAAACTTCGCCAAATGCGTTTAAAGTTTTCATATTATACTGGCTATGATACGGTTCCAAAAATAATAATTTGGACTTTGGTTCAGCTTGATATAAATTACAGATTTTATTTTTACAGATGCAATAGGATATGTAGACATGTTTCTGATAATCGTAAATGTGTCCAATTCGCTTGTTCGAAAATAACCACTTTTCACGAACTTATTCAACTTGGATTTTGAACTTTAAATTTTCAGAAACAGTTCATTGCAAAAGCACGAGAATAAAAATTAACTGGATAAGAATTTTTTTTGCTGCCGAATCGCACATTAAAGGGTTGACAAGTGGGGTCAAAAATTGCCCAATTAAAAATATTTTTTGGAATACCAAAAATCTGGGGTAATTTTCGAGCCCACTTTTTAACCTTTAAAATTGAAATTGAGCAGCTAAAAAAGTAGTATTTTGTATTCTCTACAATATATCTAAGTTTTATTAAGGTCTGATAGTTTGCATCGGCATACTTCGCATTGTGTGCATGCGAAGGACCGGGTAACTAGGAGAAAACATCCAAATTAAACTTCTATAATTTTTTTATTTTATTTTAAAATGGATTATTTATATAGTTATAAGTGGTATTCATAATTCTTAATTATTATTTTATTTATAAATTCAATTACTTTTTTTACTGTCATTTTTTACTAAAAATGTTTATATTATTATTTGTTTTATAATTTGATAATAATTTAATTTATATAATTTTAATAAAGTGATGTAAATAAAAACTCAAATCGAGAAATATTTCGTTTTGTATTTTTGAAAAAAAATAGTCAAAAAATTCGCAAACAACCAGAAATACGACTCGTGAATGATTCGCAAACGATTACAAATAGAACTGAAAAATGAGACGAAAAAGACTTGAAAATCATTAAAAATATGAGTCATAAATAAGTCGAAACTGATCAGAAAATCGGGTAACAAAAGGCTCCTCAAGAAGAGTCGCGAGTAGTGTATCATTTTCTCCCGAAAAAAAAACAATAATTTATGATCAAAATATTAGATCACATATGCTTATTTTAATCGCGCACAGGAGTCGAATATGATAAACTTTTTCATAAAATGCTTGCGGGGTTACATATAAGTTACCTTATCTATGAAAATACTGACTAAGTAGAAAGTTTTTGCACAAATTGATTAAACAGTGCCTCCTAACAAAATTTTCAATTCCAACTTTTTTCATATATTAAAAATATGCTCCTCTACATTTAAAGAATGCTTTATATTATAAACTACAACCATTTCTAAGAAAATGTTTAAAAAATTCGATTTTTTGAATAAAGAGATACCCTCTTGAAATTTTCAATCTTAGTTTTTGGCTTATGACATGAAAAATAAGCTTCTTTAACAACTGGTTTATTTTGGAAGATAGTGGCGAAAATGAGGGTGCTAACAGGAATTTTGCCATTTCTAAAAAGTGTAAAGTCGATTTTTTAAAGAGGTTTCCTTACATGCATATACTTAGCAATACAATATTTTATAAAGATATCAAGCCATTGTTAGAATTATTTTAAATACAGCAACAAGTTCTTATATAGCCGATCATTTGAAGAAAAAATTATTATAACCATATTAACCAAAATCGCAGAAGTTCTTCACAACAAACAAATTTATTGCTATTTGATGTCTGTTCCGCGAGTTAAAATCATATAGTTTACTCATTTGAAAACATTTTTATTTTTATTCCACTCTACCTGGCAAATTCACAACTCTACAGCTTTTGGAATATTACCAACGGCTACACTGGCAGCCTCTTCTATACCCCTCTCTTACTCTTCTAATTAAACTACTAACAAGTTTCTCTTAGTTCATCACTATGCATATGCAGTTTATAAATTGTGTTGCTACATCCACCACTACCACTCCCCCCTTTACCTGTATTATTTTATTCACTGTGTATGTACTTTAGGCTTGATTTTCTTCAAAAGACTTTAGTTTTATTTCTTTTTGAAAACAATTTTTTAAATTTTATCTAATGATATCACATTCAGTCGTTCTTTCGTGTGGAATATTGAGCTTAAAAAAATGTTAGTATATAAATATGATATACGAAATAGGTGCACACAATTTTTCAACAACACAAACGAAACGAGTGGTACAAAAACAACATTCGGCAACAAACTAAAAAAAATTGTGAAGTTGCATTTTTATTGCAACGAATTGCAAGGTTACCAGCTGTATAAATAGTTTTATTCAATATCTGATTATATATGGTTTATCATACGTATATTAATTCATTGTATATTATACAAAATCTCGGCTAACATGCAAAACAAAAATAGCAAAATAATTAATTCACTCCTATTATTACAGTTACAATCTGAATGGATAACAGTATATTAACACACAAGTATACGTTTACGTGGCATCTTTGTTAAAATCGAAAAACAAAGCAGATAAAAGTCAAATAAAAAGGAATTACAGTTAAGCACATAGTCGTATTAAACATCTGTCCGATTAATAAGTTCTGCAACAAATCCGAAGGAACAGGTCACTGCAACTCTCAAGATGATTTTTGTAGGATTGTATTTTGACCGTTAACAATCTTGACATGTTCATCCACACATACTATATTGATTACCTTTTACTGGTCTCTCTTTACTATTCTTCGTATTGTTATTTTAAATAGCATTAGGGCAAAACCACAAACGTTTTCCTTAGTTATTTAGTCAGTTTTCTATAACAAAATGATGATATTGTTTCACAAATTTCCCATTGTTTTTATATTGTTGCGTTGTTGTACTAATGCAATGACTTAGTAGTTAGGCCGTAGTCTAGACTTCTCATGTATGTATAATATGGTCCTTGACACGGACACCTTGAACTTCCGAGCTAACGCAAGTCTGATTATTATTTGCATGAGTATTCTAGCAGTAATGTGCATATTAATTAATATACGATTTGTCCGAATAAATATAATTAAAGTTACTAAGCAATAAATTTAAAATGTACTCAAAACTGAGTAGTTGTTTCTTCGCATGAAACGGACTAAATTTTGTATGTTTTATTATTTAATTAAAAAAAGACATCTGTATATTGAAATGCTGTACTTTTACAGATTATATATGTACTTATTTACCGTTTGCAAAAGTCTTCCGATTCTCTTTTGACTTTGTCATCAGTACTACTACCCAATACAATGCATCGTTCCATAGACATTTAATATGCATGTACATATACACTTGTCATTGATAACCCACTAACACATAGCTTGATACATCCACATGTAATTAAGTCGAATAATAAGTTCAACTGGTCCAATCACGAAGTTGTGTCTTACCTATGTAAATATTAATACTACTATAGTTTGTCGAAAAAGCGTGGTTCCAATGTCACAACTAGTAAAGTACATTTCGCACTTGTATTTTTAAAGAGAATCAAATCAAAGTGTTATACACCTCTCACTGTGAAAATCTGACTTCATTTTCTCCATTCACTTAAAAAAAAAAACTTGTTAATAGAAAATAAATAAACATTAACGCAATTAAAGTGGCTTTAAAGTATGGATTTTGTATGGTTAAAGATCCCTTAAAGCATTCATTAACTTTAACAATCGTTTGTGAATTAGGGGGTAAAAATAAATAAAAATTAACAGCAACTTGTCTACCGAAAATTTTAAAATTTAGATTTAGTTTAGAGAAACTTACCACACTAAAACGCCAAGAATATATAGAAAATCATATTATATATTATGATACAACAGTTTTAATTTTAATACCCCCAAAACTAATATTACGTGTTTATTTGCTGTTATTTTCTTCATATATAATTCAAGGTCATATTTTGGTATCGAAAAATACGTTACCTCACTGAAATTAAAGATTTTTAATCAATATTTGATTTATTCAGAGGTAGATTTTCTATATAGTGATTTACAAATTTAATTCAATAAACTATTTATGTTATACAAAAGATTTTCGTAACAATGCAAATATTAAAATTTTTTTGAACTTACTGCTTTTTTCACTGATTTTGTTAAGAAAATTTGCCTTTAAATGTTTTATTGAAAACAATTGTTTTGCGACTGACGTTAAAAAAAACTCCACATAAAAACATGAAGTTAATAAATCGTAGATTATTTAGTAAAAATAAACAAAAAGAATAAGTTAATGACAACAAAACGAAATGAAAATAAAATACATACGTGTACTCTACTGATACGCTGTGTATATTTATATGTATATAGTATATGCTTTATACATACACTTTTATCTAACATTTCATAAGGTGTTTAAATATATCTATGACTATTTTAACAAGATAATTTAAACTAAATATCGTTTTTAATTTTTTTAATCATGCTGCGGCTACGCCGTAATCCAGATGGCCGACAATTTTTATTAGTTTCAATAAGAATAGGAGAAACCGCGGGTGCTTTACCGTACATTCTTAAACGATCTATTCGTTCTTTAACTGTGGGGTTTGAAGAATTCAAATTGGTATTTACCGGCGAACTTCCAGAAAGGCCGATGGAATCATCATTAGTATTGTTCCAAGTAATTGGTTTTAAATCAGGATCCTCGATGATTTGTATCAACTTCCTGGAATTATTTACTTGAGGTGTTGAAGTTAGCGGAGGATTTGAAAAGAATTCATTCAAATTTGGTGTTGCCGGTGTTTTCGCCGACACTGTCAATGAAGTATTTGATTTAACAGGAGTTGCGCCATCCATACCTAAATCGTACACGTTTGTATTTATTTTAGGAATTTCTTTGGTAGACACAGATAACGAGATTCTTCTACTTTTACGTTTTTTTGTTAGAGATAAATTCTTTCTTAAAATTAATGAGTGTTTTGCTGAACTCAATGGCGACTTAAGTGTTTGTTCTGCAAATGATGACTTCGATGCATGTAAGTCATTTTTTAGTTTTTTAATAGGAGGAGTTCTGATGTTCGAATCTAAATCGCTGTCGTCTATAGATTTTCTTCTCTTATCCTTTTTTGTCCTCGAACTTTCGTTCAATGTCATTTTGTTATGTTCATTAGTTCCTTCGACAGATTTTGAATCGAGATCTTTTCTTTTATTTTCAATTTTCATTTTCAGTTCCATTATATCACGTTCACAGTCTGAAACATTTGATATGATGTCCAAATCTTGAAAAAGATTTTGAACGGCTTGTTTTGATTTTGTCGATATGAAAACATTTTTGCCATTAGCAGTTTGAAAACCGATATCGTTATTTAAGAGCTGGCCTTCTTTATCACTCATTTGAAAAAATTGGAGTTGTTCTTTTGAGGTTGTTTTCAAAGGATTTTCGATGTTTTCACCAAAAGTAACATTATGTCCATCCGCACCTTTATATTTATGGTTCCTTTCATTTACATCTTTCGTAAGAGATATTAAATCACTTAAGTTATCATCTTTACGATTTTTATTGAAATTTGCCAAAAGATTTTTCGCACTTTTTGGATCATTTTGCGCTGATTCCATAACGTTTACATTTTGGTTAGAAGTTACTTTAAAACTTTCTCCCTCTTTTTCGAAATCTTCTTCATTTGTACGATTTTTTAAATTTTCCGGATTTATAATAGACATTTTAAGATTTGTACCTTCTGTTATTTGAACTTCATGATGTGTGCTCAGTTCTTCAATGTTGCTCAATGTCGATTGTGCTGTTTCTAGATTATGATTTTTCGCAAAAGCTTTACACTTCATTTTTCTTAGCTCTTCTTCACAATTGGAACCATTCTCAAGGTCGTAAGTGAATTCTTTAAGAAGTTTTTCTACGGTCATTTGTGCAGTATTGGATATATGCACATTTTTTCCACCGGCTGTTTTATAGCCCAAAGTTACACTTTTTGACGTATTAGGTGTAATTTGCTCCAGCTTATGGTTTTTAAGTTGTAATTGCTTCAGGAACAAATTTTCCGTTTCTTCTTTACAGGTAATTGGGGTTTTAAAGTTTAAAAAGAAATCGCAATCATCATTCCACTCGTAGTCTTCAGGATTCTCGAATACATTTTCATCTAGCAAAATTAAAAATAATTTTATTACCATTATAAACTATTACAACTATATTACAATATTTGAGTTTTTGTATATTTTTGCTGAAATAATTAGTAAATATATGTAACTATCTATATTCATATACAAAGCAAAACAAAGATGTTAGAAGTTTTACGAATTATGTTGCGCAGCAGATTTTTTTGTCCTTTATAAAGAAATTAGAAAAGCTTTCTTGAAAATATAGTATAGGTTTGCTAGTTTATTTGTTATGGCTTACTATTGGACATATTGTCACAATTTTATTATAAATTAAATTTATTGAATTGTAATATGAAATGTATTTTTGGGTGGTTAAGCAGTGTCTATATGCATTTCATTGGCGCTTTTACAAAATCATCAGTAGACTTCAACCACAGCTTTGAAAAGTCGAAAAGATGAGAGGTATGAAACTTTTCAAATTGAAAATTTGAGTAAAATTATGTACCTCCATCATCAAATTTGTACACAAAATTTTAACCGAAAATCTTAATTTTGACTAAAATATTGATCTTGCATTTATAATAAATAAAACATCTCATTTTGACTTTTTACTTCAAACACCTAAGTAAAACACAAAAATTTATGTTATACATATTTACCAGCATTTGCAATTTTTTTATCACAGTTGTTTTGAGATGTATTTTGTTCAAACTCAGGTATTTCAGGAAGTATGCTCAAAATTTTTGCTGCCATTATATGTGCTTCTCTGGACACTTTTATTGGTTTCGAGGAAGCTGTTTTGAAACCGGCGTAGTTAGTGCTGCCAATCTTTTCCTCTAAAGTTTTAGACATTTTAAAGCTTTTCGTTATTTCTGTAGATTTTGTACGAATATCTTGTTGCTGTAAAACACTTTCAGTGTTAATGCTGCCCCATTCATCAAGATAGTCCTCTTCATTCCAATCATCTAAAACATTCTTGCCTACAAAATGGAAAACAAAATAATTCCCTTTTCAATTTACCAAAATCAATTATTTACCATCATTTAATACATTCGACTGGCGACTATTACAGACTTTTATCTCATTTGTAGGCTTTCCTTCCATTATTAAATGTTCAGTACTATTATTGTCCAACGCATATTCCTCACACCAAAATCCACGAAAATCATCTAATGAATCATATGAATCGTAACGTATTTTATTTGGGTATATTGAACGAAGCGTCAGGATATCATTTAATAGATCTCTCGTGTTTTTTAAAAATGAATCATTTTCCTGGCTACTAGTTGGAAAACATACTTGTTGTCTGTCTGATATATCCTGTTCTGCTTGATTTTGTGTATAATATTCGCTTAGATTTAAAAGATTTTCACATATCCGTTGAGTATTTCCTGTAGTTACCACTGAATTATACTGAATATTTTCGTTCAATGTAACATCTTCTTGTATGGATAACGAAGAACAACAACTATGAGAGTCATTGCATTCTGACGAGTCTCTTCTAATATGTTCTTCAAAAAGTTGATTTAAATTCGCCTTAGTGCTTTTTAAAAACTTTCGGCTATAATTTTTTACAGGCCTTCTGCGCATGCGAAATTCTGGTGTGTACTGCCAAGAAGTATTTTGTATTTGCTCTTTTTTCAAAGGAGATTGTGAAAAGTCCTCCAATATCGAATTAACTAATACCATACTATCACTTTTATCAGGGGTAAGTTCATTTTTTATTTTTACATTATTTTTATTTTGCAGAGTACTATTTTCTAAAATTTTTTCTACTTGATGACAACAACTTATCAGTTCAGATTCTGTTATAACATATGAAGAATTATTTTCCTCATTGATGTTTTCACTATAAACGGTGTTTAAATTAGATTTATTCAAAGCAGTGCAGGTTACAAATCCTTGAGTTTGTGACAAAATATTTTGTTTCTTCTCTTGTGGCAGTAGACGATCCGCCATTGCAAACGATTTTTCGAATTCAAATGGTTTGAAGTTTTTTATTACAGCCGATTGTGTAGACATTAATGATGTTGAATCTAATTCTTCATCCTCAGAATCTTTATAAAACTCGTTTACAAGATTATGAAATATTTCATTATTCAGTTCATGACCTCTATTTTGTTCCACAGATTGATGGTCGTTTTTTCGTTTTATCTGTGTTTCACTTAATGGCTCATTAGACTTTGGTTGACTAGATATTATAGAGCCATCTAACATAATATAACACAACATTCAACAAACATTTAAAATCAATAATATATTTTATGCTTTTAGAAAATAGAATAACTTTGTTGATTCTTATGGATCTTATGTTTATAAATCCTAAGTCTAGTGTTGCCATTCCACATTCAAAAAACATTTAAAGGGCAAATAAAATTTTGGTACTTTTCGGTGTACTTGTGGCTTGCTTATAACATCGATATATGTATACTGATTTTGCAGCTGAAGTTAACAGCTGTTTTTAATGTTAATATCACAAACTAATTACAAGTTTAATCTAAGATCTGAATTAGTTTAGGCTTTATCACACACGGTTTATCTAATAGAATATATATATATATATATATATATATATATATAATTATATATATATATATATATATATATATATATATCCTTTTAACTTAGCCAATTGTTTCAAACCTTTAGCATAAAATTCATATTATATTAAGTGTCACATGATATGTATAGAGCTGAATTACTTCCTTTTATATATAATATGTACGTATGTTAAAGCCCTGTAAATACGTTAAGCCTCTGTCACTATCCCACGATATTATGCGTTTATCCACATATAACAATTGTGGTTAAAACGTACGGTAATCTGCTTGTAAATGAATAGCGCGTATGTGTAGGTTGGTGTATCTTGGCCCTAAGTCAGCATAATATTGAATCTTAATGTTACAATTAGTTTGTATGCGGATGTAACAGATGTATTCCGACCCCTGATACTAAGAAGTGTAGTAATTCTTACTCTTCTTAACAAAGCTTTGAATATGGACACAAGTGCTGCCAAACTTTATTCGGTGGTACCATACTGTTATGAATAAGGCATATACCGTGGCATCATTTTATTGGAACTGAGAATAAAAGCACATAGAGGATAACAAATAAAAAAGAATTTTTTCGTCTGCTGCACTTTTTAGCTGCGCTTGTAATTTTTGTGTAAAAAATTTATTAAAAAATCACAAATTAGTTAATATTTTATAATAACCAATAATACAACTTATTTATTAGTTTTATAATAAAATTGAAACAATAACTTGAAACAGAAAAGAAAAAATTGTATATTGCAAAAAGTAATCAAGAAGAAAAAGTGAAAGCCAATTCTGTGCGATAATTGGAAAATTTTAAAAGAGTGTCATCTATAATTGAGAGCAAGATTTAAAGAGCAGTGAAATATATAAGAGAAAGAAAAAATAATTTTTTTTTTCACAAACAGGAAACGTATTAAAAGAAAAGGAAAAAAGCAGAAAAGTGCAGCAAACGTTAAATACAGGTGGATTTTTCTTTTTAATAATTGAAATATAGAAAACAGAAATAAAATAATATCTCACACCTTGTCATTATTTAAAACTGAAAACCGTCAAAATTCTCGGCTTAAATAACTACTCAATATATATAAATAAATTTCATCCGAATCACAATATCAATAAGTTAACACGTTCAAACAGTACACACCACCCCAACAACAGAAATCTGCCGATTATGTTTGTCAACTCAATGACGTTCCGTGGCAATCCGGCGGCTGCCGGCCATCATTACCATCAACAGCAGTCGGCACTAAACCATCACGCATCTTTAGCTGCCGCTGCTGGTCATCCTCTGGCAGCGGCCCATCATGCTGGCCAACAGGCCGCTCAACTACATCATGCAGCAGCCCATACCGGAGGAGCCGGACCTCTGGGGCATCATTTGACCGCCCATACGGGACATCATGGAGCAGCAGCTAACAATAATCATCACCTAGCAGGTAGTCACTTAAATCGTTCTCCTCACGCACCTATGGGATTGGGAACCGGCAACATTACATCGATTTCTCCACATCTTTCGGCTGGTAGCACTTCTTCAGGAAGTGCCTCAAGCTCCAATTCTCCCGATGGGGGCAAGATTTATATAAAGAATCTGGAGCGATCAATTGATAACAAGGCCATGTATGATACTTTTTCGGTATTTGGAAACATACTCAACTGTAATGTTGCCAAGGATGAACACGGCAATTCCCGTGGTTATGGTTTCGTACATTTTGATACCGAGGATGCGGCACGAGTAGCCATTGAAAAGGTGAATGGAATGTTGTGTAACAACCAGAAAGTTCATGTCGTCAAATATATACCAAGACGTGACAGAGAACAGGAGAAAGCTACGCAATTTCGGAATTTGTACGTCAAAAATTTTAACGAAGATTTTTCAGAACAGCATATGCGAGAAATGTTTGAGCCGTTTGGACGCATTACCAGTCATAAGGTGAGATATTTTGTACCTTATAGAACTTTTAAGGCCTTGTTAACACACACACACACACATATATATATATATATATATATATATATATATATATACGTATATATACATATATATATATATATATATATATATATATATATAATTTATATATATACGTATATATACATATATATATATATATATATATATATATATATATATATATATCTATATATATATATATATATATAAATATATATATATATATATATATATATATATATATGTATATATAATATATATATATATATATATATATATATATATATATATATATATATAATGCTCATAAGTTGCTTATAAGACAAATTTTTCTAAGTTTTCTGATAAGCAAAACATATATTACATAAGTTATTTCTACAATATATTGGGTTTCCAGTTTATTTAATGCCATATAATTTCAATCCTAAAGATTGTAACGTGTACCAAATACTAAGAAATTTTAGTGTTGAAATAATAAAAATAAATAAGTAAACAATGTAATTGTTTTTGTCCTGTGTAAGCCAGACTTGACACGAAAAGGACAATATTAACCATATTATTCAGTAACAACTGAAGAATTCTATCTGGTCCTTTTATTACTGCACAAGATGCTTTGATATCGCTATATAAATTTGTCAGTGCTTTCTATTGCAATCATCAAGTGCCATACATTTAAAGTAAAAAAGTAAATGAGAAAATTTACATATCAATATGCATTAAGTAATGATATCTGTTTAGGTTTTACTAGTTAAGCAATGAAATTGTGTTAATAGACCACTTTGTTACCCTTAAAAATAACGATAATTAATTGGTCAAACTAATGAGTTTCCCATATGTGTGATTAACCTACAGTTAATGAACTTGTTAAACTAAGCATTAAAGGTACTATGTACAACCTTAGCCTGTTCTTTTAATTCCATTCATATGTAAGTAGATATGTCATAGGAATATGAATATATAAAAACATACATATGTATGTTATGTACATAACAAAGTTTAAAAGTAACATCTTAGTAAATGACTAGATTATGTAAAATTTAATATTTAATTTGAAATATACTATTTGCATTAAAGTTTTAGTTTTATTTGGATGCTTTATATGTACATGTATACTCTCATTTACATATTCTAAATCACCTTTTTGAACATGTGTTCACTCATCTCCTTCTTTGGTTTTTTCACTGGCATCCATTGCTTTCACAATTCACATGTTATACAATTCCACTATATTCTTTATTATTACAAAAATAAAAAAAATTAACACACACGAAGAAAATATTTATTTGCTCTCCCTTATTTTTTTCTCTTTCTCTCCATGATTATGCGTATTTAACATTTCCTTGTTTCCAACTGCAATTAGCAATTTATCTATAAAAATCCTATATTTTCTCCAAACATTAAATTGTAATACTAATAATACGAGCATGAATTTCAAAGCTCAATCACATTGATGTCTTTGGGGTTGAGTTTGGGGGTTACTTTTAACTAAATAATCAACATACATATGTACATACGTACAAACCCCGCTCTGTCTGCAACAAAACTATAGTCAAAATTTTACTAAACAACCCTCATACTAAAATTCTGCTGGTGTTAGGTTTTTGGAAACCTGTAAGCTCTAGCAAGGTGTATATGTTGCTTGGTTTAATTAAATTCAAAGCATTACTAGAAATATTAGAGGAAATTAAACCTTGAACTGCTATAATTGTGTAGATAATAATTGTTGTTTTATTACAAAAGTATTTGAAAATCTAAGTAACATATAGTTGTAAATTTTAAAGGTTCTCATAAAAGAAATTGATTACAAGTGGTCCTCGGTATAATAATGTTTCCGAATCCATATCATACATACATATATACCAATAATAAACTAAAATTAAACACCACACGCGGCACTTCATTTCTTATCAAAGAAAACAAATAATACTTTTTTCGAAGTGGAATGTGCTTACTGCAAATAAGTATTTACTCTTTAAATAATTGAAAATACAAATCAATAGAAATCTGAAGAACTTAAATACAGCGGAAGTAAAAAAAAAATTAGACCAAAATAATAAAACAATTTAAGGGTCTTTTAACCAAACAATACACTTTTCCTTAAGAAGACTATGAAATGGGTACATACTGTATTGGAATTATATATTGTCTAAGTCTAATGTTTTTAATACATAATTAAACATTTTTATATAAATAAACTGTAGCAAATTTTTAAATATTTCGTTTTTATTTATAAAACAACTCTAGAATATTTTATTTTTGAATTTAAGTTTTTCTTTTGTTGATTTCGAATTGTGTTTTGAGTTGACTTTCAATCTTTTAACTATCTTTTAGTGGTCAGAACATTGTTATATGTATACAAATATATTTTCCCAACTTCATATTGTATGATTTAGCTAATTCAGATGTCCTTCAGAAATAATTTATTAATTTAAAATTTTAAACATTGTCAATACATAATACAAGCATTCCTTTTTTCAACATTTTAGATTATGACTGACGAAGAAGGACGCTCTAAGCGTTTTGGCTTTGTGGCTTTTGAAAATCCTCAGTCAGCTCTGGCAGCTGTTATTGCATTGAATGGTAAACAATTAGGGGACAAGTACCTTTATGTAGCTCGGGCTTTAAGTAAAATTGAGCGCCAGCAGGAAATCAATCGTAAATTAGAAGAACGTAAAAAAAAACCAGGTCAAGTATTTTTTTATTAAAATTGCAATTAAAAAAATTTAAAATGAAAAACTTGCATACATTTTATGCGTAAATTAAAAAATACAAAAAATCTATTAATATTTATCTTAAAACAAAACATTACTATTTCATTATTATTATACACACACTATGCAAAACCACACTATATACTTAAATGTATTTGTAGAAATTAAATAAAAAGAATCGACTAAATAACATGAAAAATATCTTCAAACAAAACATGAATATTTTTGAAATTTAGATTACGTTAAAAAAATTAAATGAAAATATTGCTTAAATGTTAAATAATTGTAATAGTACTACTGAAAAAAAAGAATATTTAATAAAAACCTACACAGCATAAGCTTTTTTTAGAAAAAAAAATAAAAAATATATAAAATAGAAAAAGCAAATGAGAAAAAACAAAAATCCATTTTAATTAATTAAAAGAAAGAAAATGTACAAGGAGTAGACCTCCTTCTTTATTAATAAAAAAAAACTCAAATATTTATGCACTTTAATGATACAAAAAAAAATTATTTTCTCAACAACACAACAAAAACCCCAAAATTAAAAAAAATTAGTTGATAAATTGAAAAAAAAACAAGTATTAGCAAAGGAAAAAAATAACAAACATGTTTTTTTAATATTTGAAAAAGGAAGAAAAATAATAATGAAAATAAAAACAATTATTTAGTAAAACCCCTAAAATAAAAAAATATATACTTATAACATTTATATGCTTTAATTATAAGTTTCCCTTTTTGAAACATTTTCAGAAAATATAATGAAACACACACACAACACAAATCTCTCATTATGTGTAGATAAAAATTTAAATTGCTTAAATAATAAAGATAAAAATTTCCCTGAAAACGAAAAACAATGTGAGTGTAACGTTTTTTAATCAATATGCAAAACAAAAATAAATAAAATACGTGTAAGCAAATTGGTAATTTATTCGAATAATCTTCGTGAATATGAAATCGACCTTTTTGAATTTGAATTTTGGTATATTCAAATTCGAAGAAACAAGCCAGTATGGCTTTCCGCAAATAAAATAAAGGGGCAAAGATATATACACTTTTCAAACATGAAAGTCGTCGAACACAAAATGTCATAAATGTGGACAAATGAACATTAAACACATACACATATTATAATATGTAGCTATTTACATAAAACTCACGATTCACTCAGATCGTTTTTATAATATATACAGAAATTATAAGTCAAGCTTAAATCCTTCAAAGAAAATGTTTGCTATAAATTACCTAAGTTGAATTTTTTAAAATATTGTAATATAAATTGCAATTTTTCTTACAACTTTGAATATTGTAATTTTAAACTGATGAAATTTTTCTTTTTATCAAAAGTGTAATTTTTTATCTTTGCGAAATTATTAGATCAATAAATAATTAACAGCGAACTGATTCTTCAGAAATGATCAGCAGATGTTGAAATATAAAAAATTTCGTCTCAATTTAGAATTTGTTTTAAATTGTTATATAAAGTAGAAGAGTTAAAAAGAAGTTTTTCCATCCAGAATCAGAATACATTGAAATTGACAATTTATATTGATCAGACATATTTAGATACGTTTGTATCTTAGCTCCATTTGAAAAATAATTTGCCATTCTTCATTACATAATAATATTATATAATATTAAAATACACATATACAATCTATAATATATAAAACATATATTATTTAATCAATATTAATAAAAATTAAGTAATAATTTATTACAAACTAAACATAATATTACACCATATACTTTACATACACTTACATACATATATGAAATTTCATAAAATTACTATGACAAAATAAATAAATTAATTAAAAACCAATTGCAATTCACAATAAGAAATAAATATTGAATAAAAAATTATGTAAAATGATAAAGAATCTTAATAATAAAAATGCTTTTGCAAAAAGTGTTTGAACATTTAAAAAGGGGCTATTTTTTAATTGAAAGGAGTCCAGCAGCCTCTTTGGCCATGTAGCTTTATGACTCATACTATTGTTTTCTTTTAGTGGTTATCTAATTAATCAAATCTTTGTAAGAATTTAAATATTTACCCTTATAGTGTTTGGCATATTCACCTTTGAAATTCTACATTTTGTGAGAGATTAAAGACAAAAGTCAAAATTTTTCTTTAGTCGAATTTAAAGGCGAAAAACACCAACACTATAACGATGAATGTGTTTTTATCTAACCTATTAACTTATTCGTAATGCTTAATACACATAAGCCCATGAAAGAAGTAATTTCTAATGTTCATAATGTGATCCAACACATATTTATGTTTATATGTATATATTTAACAATTTGCACTATTACTGTTATCGCCGATTTTAAAGGAAAGCACTTGCACACTTAGCCAGAAAAATATACATATTTCATTTACAATGTTTGAATATTTACTCTACGTCATATAGCGTAACGTATACAAACCAAACGCGACTTGTAGTGGTTGTGTATGCTTGCACAATACGAATACTGCATATCACGATTTTTTCCTGCAAATACCTAACACTACGTACCGCTCTGTTGTTCATCTTAAAACAGTATCTTGAAAATGTTTTACATGATTATCTGTGAAACTGTAACTAAGAGGCAAATAAATAATACATCCAAAGAGAAGAAAAAACACTGCTAACAGTGAATAGAAAGAACAAAGAACGTACCGTTCCCAATGTAGGATTTCATTAGTCCATAAATATATACTACGATTTTTATGTTGGTTGAGTAGGTGCGTTCCGTATGCTATTCTTGTGGGGTAGTGAGCGCACAGTATATCTTTTACACAAACAATATTTGAATTTATATATGTATGTCATCCTTGTACCCTTATATACGGTATATTGCCAAAATCAATATTTTTTAAACGTAACAGTGAATTATAAAATGTTGGTCAATAATATATATTATTGAATCATAGGTGGCGCAATGATCATATTTTTTCATGTTCAAGATTAAAGTTTTTGTTAAAGTAGTATGGCAGTGCTGCATGAAAAAGTAAACAAACCAAAACTCCCGCAATTTTGGTGAATTAAATTAAAGATCCATTTCCACTGTGACTTCCATTATACGCATTTGTTTACATATTATAAACATAAATTGAAAAAATGAGTAAGTCAAAGCCTGATATTAACACAATATCTAAAAGCAATTCCACACTTCCGTCCGCATTACGGAAAGTATTTTATGTTGATCAACGCATGTTGGCCGATGAAAAAGAAAAATTAAAATTGGAACGTTTCTATCATCCGGGAAAGGGAAGGTTAGCATGGTTTATAACAAAAAGAGAGAAGGACATAATGGAAATTCTGGAATTTGCTGAACAAAGGAGGAGCTGGTTAATCGACAATGAAATATGTTCAAATGGCCACATATATTTTACCACGCCAGTAGATGTGACTTTTCTAGCCTTGCACCATTTAAGAAAACATTGCAACAAAAAAGCTTTAGCTCTTGACAGCATTTATGATGACGAGTACAGTAGTGTAGCGAAAATATTTAATCAGTTTGTGGATCCAATAGCCTTAAAGTGCATAGCTGATGTAAAAACGGCTGGTGGAGATACGACGTTCTACAAATATAATCATGATAAGACCATGGCCTGGTTGTGTATTAAAACAAAACGTGTAGCTAAGGCATTACAAATCAACGGTATTTATTGTGGCAGTAGTGCTGTATCCCAAAATTTCACAAGAAGTGAAAAAGCGGTAGACGAAACATCTCAAGATACAGATTATTTGCGTATGGCATGTGACTACGTGGGATCTTATATAGATTTGGACTTGTATGATGAGTTAACAAAAATGTTGAAAATACCATCTGAAATTCAAGCAATAACACAGGAAAAGAAGGCATCTAACAAAAGAAAATCTGAAGATAAGCTAAATGATTCTGTAAAAAAACAGAAATTAATAAATGGTGCAACCTCAAAATTAAAAAATTCTGATTTATTAGATGAATCGCTGCATGATAAATACGTTAATGGTAAGGATGATGAGGAAGAGAATAAAAATAATACTTCTATAAAAGAAAAAATTAACTGGAAATCACCACCAATTATGGTTACACCTCTAAAGGAGCGAACATTAAGTACTAAAGAAAAATCATTGGCTAAAAGTGCTAAAGGTACTAAAAGTATATCATCATTTTTTATCAAGAAATCAGCATAATTTCTTAAGTACTATTCAAAACCAATTCAACTTAAAAGTTTAGCTTAGCTTTTAGGTTGCACTCGGTCTCAACTGTTGCTTCTCATCTAATAAAGCTGTGTCTCAAATTCAAATAGTTGTTTTTTTAAAAGTTGAGTTCTTCGCTTGATATTTCCAAAGAATTTCTGGATTTTAAAATTTTGTAACTACTTTCTATGTATTATATAAAACAAAATATTTTATATCAGTTAATTGACTGAAGGGGATATCGGAGGAAACGAATTTTTTTATCTAGATGAGAATAGTTTTTGCAACAACATAAATTTTTTTAATATTTATTTATTATACAAAAAATGAAAATAATATTTGCGGATAAACTTTTCAGAATTACTTTACACTTGATAAACAAACAAAAAAAATAATAAAATAAAAAAATAAAAAAGAAATGCTAAAATTTAACTCTATCCAAAATATTTAATGAAAAATTAATCAATGCACAAATGCTAAAATTTCGAACAATAGAAAAATCCAAAAACTATTTAATAAGCGTATTGTCTCTAATTAGAGCTAATATGTAAATTTAATAAACTAAATATCTAAATAAGAAGAATTTATGCAAACAAATCTAAAATGCTGGTGTCTACATAATTTTTGGAGTCTCCATGTGTGTCTGACGGTTTGTTTACTTCCTTTGAATGAATATAAATTTTTTTATTTGTTCATGTAGGGGAAAAATAGCAAGTCTGCACCTTTATAAATCTTTAGGTTGTGTAGGAAAAATTAAATTAAAATACTAGGTCTTATAGTGTCTTCAGTCGAACACTAAAATATCAGTAAATAAATATTTACATAAAAATTAAATTTAACAAAATTTAATAAGCAATTCCTGCATAAACTGCAGTTCTTTAGACTTTAATGTATAAATTATATTATACACATATGAATGTATTTATTAGTAGAGCTTTTAACTAAACCTTTAAGCTTTTGACAAAGTGTCATAAGTCGAGATAAGAAATTTAAATATTATTTTAAACATAAAGGAAACCTTTAAACTTTCTTCGCTCTCCTATATCCTTGTATTACTTTTCTCAATCCATTTCATTCCTACTTCGACCTGTAAGTATTTTTTATATATTTAACAGAAGCAACTTTTATGTATATTCAAGAGGTCAGAAGTGAATTATATGTACGTGTACACAAAATGAAGGCGACTGACTTGACAGCATTAGTGAAGTTCACACTACGAAAATTTTCTTTCATAAAAGTGATGAAATAAAAATTTCTCTCTCAAAACTTTTGAAAGAAATCTTTCGCAGCCGATCGATACTTAGGGACTTGAGGTAATATTAAGTTAAAAAAAAACTTTGCTTAAATCCACAAGCACCCAATTAAGTCTGAAACATAAAAATTACACTTGAGATGTTTTGCGAAAGTCCAAATATGTGTAAATGCAAACACGCCCACACACATATCTAAGCATGCATATCATTGTAAAACATGTGTATATACGCGCATATAATTAGATGCCGACTATTCCCATAAAAGGCTGGAAATATCCTGGGGTATTTGTTAATTAAATTATTTTTCACAAGCCTTTATTTAAATGACAAACTACTATAAAAGGACACACGAATATTAGCCAACCATTTAGTGCGCGATAAAAGTTTAACGAAACAGTCTAACTAAATGAATTACTAAATAATAGCTAAGCAAATATGTTTTACGGTAAAGACGGAAATTCGGTACATTTTCCACAACCAGATCCGGATTTTTTATCATTGCCCAGCCATAACGAACGGAGTTTGAGTTTAACGTCGCAAGCTCTAAGTGATGTGCCCAGTGATATAATTATTAGATCACGTATTAAATACGGCACTAAATCATCAGCCTGCAAGGGAATATTGGCTGAATACTCCAAGAATACAACGATTCATGGCATACGTTATATATTTGAGGTCCACCGACCAGTTTATGAAAAGTTTGTTTAACACTTGACTTACATATAAGTTTAATATAAATTTAATGTATGCATTATTTGTTTATAATACAAAAGGCTTTACTGGGTACTTTTTATGGGGATATCATTTTATTTTGCCATCTACTTAATGTGGGATACTTATATAACATGGTTAGAGTCACCGGTTATACTGGGATTTGATGAAACTCTAGTGCCTGTTCATAAAATACCATTTCCGACAATAACTATTTGTCCCGAAATCAAAATGGAAGCAAATACATTTGATTTTGCTAATGTGTACAGGCAAATCAGAAAGGAAATTGAGGAAAACGGTAAATTCGAAAATTTCGGCAATCTAACCGAGAATCAGTGAGTTGAGATATTTTTTGTAAAGTGGTAACATCTTTTCTTTTATACACAACAAAATGTTTAGATTAAAAAACTTTGCGGCTACTTTACAAATTTGTGATCATAAAATTATTGATCAATTTGCTTCCCATATACCAAAAGACCTGACTGTAGATGTGGCCGCCTCGTTGATAGAATTGGCAGTGACACCAAATATAACGCTGCCATTTTGTAAATGGAATGGTCGCTACTACTTCTGCGACCAGATATTTAAACATGTCATAACTGATGAAGGTGTTTGCTATCAATTCAATGGCCTAGAAACTGAAGACATATACAGGGATCCCGAGTAAGTAAAACATCGAAGTACGTTGAAAATAACAAAGACTCTTTAAGTACGGTTATATATATCATTATCTATTTCTATGGATAATGTGTAAAAGCATAATAATCACTTAAGCTGAATTAAGTATTTTAAGACTTGTGGGTTTATTTCCCAAATATATAAGAATTCGATATAAAAAGAAAAATATTAGGACTAATAGTCTATTACGTCAATGAATAGATTCGAACGAGTTTACGTTTAATCGGATTAATCACATTGTGTTAAAGAACTTTATAAGACACAAAAAAAAATATTTCAATTCCGCCACCGAGCAAACGTATCGAAATTCGTGAACTGCTTCTTCGCCTTTCAAAATCTTTTAAATTTAAATGAAATAGATTAAAGCAATTTTATTTTTGTGTACATATACATAGTATATGGTTTACAAAACTAGGGTTAAAGTTTTGTAAACTGGTTTTGCTCTACATGTAATTGTACGATAATAAGAACTCTTTCGATATTGTGAAATAGCTGACTGCTTATTATGGCTGTCGTATACGTGACGATGTTCATAAAATGTAGAGTCGTTTAATTTATCATCGGATCAAGTTTTTATCGAAAGCAACGATTATACAGAGATACCTGCCTACATCTATTGTTTTCTTTCCAGATACATAAGTTTTTCGCATAGAAGCGCAATAGATTACAACAATTTCTTTGATGATTTGCCAAAATTTAATGAAATAACAGGTAATTGGTCTTTAGACGACGGTTATGTGGAGCAAGGTTTCAATGCTTATCCCCAACATTCAATATTATCATCGGCACGTAACGGTTTATTCGTCTTTATGATGGGTTTTGAGCATAACTTCGATTATATCTGTCGTAGTTTTAAGCAGGGCTATAAGGTAACTATGAAAAGGATATTCATCCGAACTTTGATTAACTTATATTAATTAATTTAGGTCTTCCTTAATTCTCCTGAAAGTGTACCATTGACTACAGAAAATTATATTTTGGTTCCACACGAGGAGGAAGTTTTAGTATCGATTATACCACAATATGTCGTATCGACAAATAATCTTCATGACTTTGGTCCCGAAAAGTAAGTACTAGATATTTTATGCACATCAAAAGGCATACTTACACTATGTTATTATATTTTTGTCTTTTTTAAGGCGTCAGTGCTATTTTAATGATGAACGTTATTTGCGTTTTTTCAAATCATACTCCCAGAGGAATTGCCAAACAGAGTGTTTAGCTAACTTTACCATAAATAAATGCGGCTGCGCTAAATTTTGGATGCCAAGTAAGTTTAGATCATGAAATATTTTTAGGTAGGAAAAATTGTAAAACTCTGCTTTGGCCACTTTAAACATACCGAAAAAAAAGGCCGAATCGATATTTAACGTAAAATATTAATATAAATGAAAACGAAAATTTGTATGGAAATAAATTTTTCAAACTTTTCAATGATATCGAAACTTTAATTAAACTATGTATATATCAAACTTATTGTCTCTTTAGAACCATTAAATACTCCTGTTTGTAGTCTAGCCGATGTGGCCTGCTACAGTCATGCTGCTGATGAAATGAATTTTATAATTGCAAATCAAACTACACGGAAACTGATTGAGCCTGATGTAAAAATTATGTGCGATTGTATGCCATCCTGTAATTCTTTGGATTATAATTTTGAAATTTCCAGAGCTTATTATGATTTTGAAAAAACCGTACTCTCTCAGAGAGATACATATGAACACGATGAGTAAAAGAAATTCTTATTTTAGTATGATTATGATCTATAAACGATAATCAAATTGTATTCCTTCCAGCGGACGAGGCTCACGTTTTTCGATCTACTACAAGGAACCGCAATTTACTGCCATTAAACGTACAGTTTTGTTCGGAGTATCAGATCTGATAGCAAATTGTGGTGGCATTTTTGGATTATTTATGGGCATTTCAAGTTTAAGTATTATTGAAATAATTTATTTCTTCACGGTGCGTTTGTTTTGTAATTTGAGAAAACGGCGGCAAATTAAGAAGAAACTGTTGGAGACAGATATACAATTCGATACAGAACAAATAACAATTCATTAATATTGAATTTTTAGTGCTAGTGATTTGAAATCACCTATTGAATATTTGACAACTGTAAACGTATCTTAAGAACTAAGTTTTTATTCATTGCTACAAACTTTGATAGATATGCCATTATCTAGTGTCCTCTAGTCTTGTGCTAATGTGCTATTTTTTCTCTTCACTATAATCTGTTCTTTTTTTTTTGTATACTCGAAACTTATATTATATGTATATAAACACAAAATTTCAAGAACTTTAGTCTACCCTTTGGTCTCTTCTAAACACAGCTTGACTAAGGTTAGCGTTTTTTCCTTCAAATTGGACAATTTAAGTACTCGACAGTTGTAAAAGACAAAAATCTAAATTTATCTATTGCAAATTGTCGAATTTGAAGGCAAAAAATTACCACTTTCATATAAATGTTAAATATTTTGAAATACAACGAAGCGCATCATATGTAAAATGTTTTACATTTGATTTTGCTTTCCATGAGCGTAGCACTAACACATTCTAATACATAACAAACTATAGCGACTAAATAAAAATCAAGTCTTTTTTATCAATAAAATTATTTACAAGCATGGCATTTGTTTATTTCTTACTGTTTTCAGGTTTTTAATACTTTTTCAAATCCTTAAACAATTTAATGATTATTTGCTGGTTACATAATACAATTTTTAATGTTAATTACATGAATATTGTATAAATTAAGCAAATTCGTTAAATTTTATTTAATGTTTAGTTATATTAAATTATTTATTTAATGCATATATATGAAAATACTTTGTAATAATAAATTTAACAACACCCAAAACATTTTTATAATACAATAACATCTATTTGTATGCATTTATAATATGATTAATTAGTTTGTATTTTAAAGAATGAATCGAATCAGTTATCAATTATTTCTCGTGTAATGAAAAGGATAAAAGTTTTCTCTGGAGATTTTCACAAAATATTTGAATTTGTATTATTAATATTAAAGCGCAACTGAAATATAAACAGTTAAAAAATATACTTGCGAATTGTAAAACAAGTAATAGAAAATCGAAAAGTTTAATTCTCGAATCGAAGAACAGAGTAACCCTAACCAACACAGGTTTAGTTGCATTTAGTTAAACTAAATTTGTTAATACATTTTTTTTTTTATATTTATTTTCTCTTAATATGTTTTCTTAAGGGAGGTAAAGTTTTTTCCCTTAAAAATTCACTTAAATATATTATGACAAGTCCGATTGCAAATAATTGAAGTACAACAAATTGATTTATGGAACTCTAAAAAACTGAAGAATATAAACAAACAAGGTAATAAAATTGGTAACAAGAAGTTTTGAATTAAGGAAAATAGGGGCAATCAACGGCACCGAATACAAGATAATTGAATGTAAAATACTCACCAGGACCATATCAAAAGGCGAGAAGTAATTTACTTTTAATTTTATGTTAAAAATATCGTAACTTGAAATTTTTGTTTCTTTTTTTGTGTGTTTGATTACATTTGCAAATATAAGTGTCTTTGTTTTACTAGCAAATATTTGTTCACTATGAATTGACATTTATTTAGTTAATGAATCGGATTGGGATTATTTATACGCGAACGCAATCAAATAAATATTTCTAAAAACTTTAAAGTTTTTGAACCCAGCTTAATTTCACGTTTTTACTACATCAATAGGCCACCAAGATGATTCTTCTTGACGCCGTTAACTCTTTGAGTGTGGCCGCTTCAACGACCGTATCTACATGGATAATCCTCTGAAGGTGAAACATTTAAAAAACATTCAACCGAAATGAGTGAAATTAGTTGAAAACTACCTTCATCGCCTTCTATAACTAACCTTTAGTTAATGATATTGAAATAGATGTCTAATTGTAATATCTTTTTATTTTGTTTGATATCATTCGATGACTAGAAATAGTTATTGCTTGAACAGCATTTGCTATTAAACACTTTAGTTTTTTACAATAAAATTTATCCCTTGCATTTTTATTAGATATATTCATGGCAAATTTTTTAGTCCGTGCCTTATTCATCTTTTAGCAAAGACAAAATATGGGAGAACAAATTTTATGAGAAAGAAACTCACAGTGTATTGATTACAGAATCGATGATCCGATGCGTACAAGACATACCATCTCTTATACGTAGCTATTATACACTTTCTATTAGAAGGCATCTCTAAAATAATTTCGCTTATTTGGTGAATAGATAGAAGAGACATTAAACTCTAATAAGTTCGCACACATTAGAAACTGGTATTCATTGAATACCAGCACACATCATTGTACGGAAAAACAATAAAATTGATAAGAAAATTAAATGGGTTTAGTATGGGGCAAAACATGTTGATGAAAGTCGCACAAACATGTAATTCTTTTTTTAAAATATTTTTGATGAATAATTCGTGTTGTAGCTTTGTTAACCATCTATTAAAATTTACATATGGCATTTGCGTTTACTTTTTATACTTAACTGCGGAGCTGGTCTCGTAATCGTTCATTTATTTATCAATTGATTTTTCTTTTTTTTTAATTTTAATTTATTTTTCAATTAATTAGTAAATAGTAGTTTAAACTTTATTTATAATATATTTATATCTTCTTTGCAAGTTATTATACACAAAATACTGTCAACAAAATTCTTTTTAAACAAGTAGCACTCCAAAAACAAGGATGTATTAAAATTTTTGGTTAGACTTATTTAAAGAAAATAACATAAGAAATATGTACGCACAAAAATGTTTTAACTTAAGTTTAAGTTTTCAATAAAAAAAAAAAAATAATAATAATAATAAAAACAAAATAAAAGAATTTTTTTCTTTAAATTTAAGGCATAAATGTGTGATAAAAATAACTTTTTTAAGTCTAAAGAAGAAAATAATATAACAAATTAAGAGTAAAGAAACACGAATGCAAATAGGTCAAAGTTGTTTGGGGGAAAAAGGCGCCGCCACGTTTTGGCCTTCTTAAAACTGTTTTTTGTTGCTTTGTGAACTTTTTAATTTATGCGTTATACGTTATACGAATAACGTATGCTTTTGTTTTTGTTGTTGGTTATTAAATGGGGCGTTTGGTTTTGTTTTTTTTATAATACAATATACATAATGGTTGTTGGTAGTTTTGGTTTCCTATCATACTCTCTTCAATTTTACAAATACATCTATTATATATTTAATATATTTTTGTTTAAAATTAAGCTAAACAATTACTTAAGAATTTTTTTATATTTTGTTTCAGTTGCTGCATTTATTGTGGTTCATTTCAAACGTCGACTTTTTCTTGATTAGAATGTCTTCTAAAAGTGTTTTTCTTATTATAACATAAACTAACAACGTTTCTTTTTACATTTTAGCTGTCTCAACCATATCAATGTTTATTTTATAGAATACATAGGGATAGTATTCTGACTGACCGAAACCTAAGCCGGGTATATCAACAGTCTGCAAATGTTTAAAAATAGAAATAAAAAATCATGTGTTAGCGTTTAGTTTGGAGTCTAAATATGTCTCGTAACTTACATCGGTGGCATAGCTGCCTTGACCAGCGGCTGAAGCACCATCCAAATGGCCATACAACTGATTTAAGCAATCGCGCAGACGTTTCATACTCTTCTTGTTGGGCTCAATAAGAATGGCTTGGAAATTCACTGGTAGACCATATCTAGATGAAAATAATTGTTTTGAAATTTAATTTTTTTATTTATCCACAATGTCGGAAAAAATATTTGTCTAATATTTTTTTAACAGTCTTAGAGCCGAATATAGAACGTTCCTTCGCACCTGTAGCAAAAATATTCACCGGCGAAGTAAAAATAGCTACATCGAAATTCTTTATTCTCTAATATGTCTTCATCTGTACTCTTAATACTATCCTCTCCTTTCCCACTACCAGCCCAATGCATTGCATAGTAGGGGTCGTTCCCTGGGCACTCGTTCTACTTATAAAGAAAAAGACACTGAATTGACGGAAATCATTTCCAACTAATATATCACCCGTCGAAACTGTATTAATAGGCCACAAAGACATTTTTATATTTATATTTAAAATATTTATATTTTTTATATTTGGTGAGCGATATTATCTGTATTATTATCAAAATTATTTGCATTAGTTTCGTTAAGTTCTTTAGAAGTTGGAAGGCCTTGATAAATGACGCAAATCCTTCTCGAAAAGTAGAAGTAAATTATTATTTAATTTCCATAAGTCCCTTTTTAGATACATATTGTTTAAAGCGCTTTTTGTTCGAAACTATCGGAAAGTTCTAGAGAACAGTCTGCACGGCCAGTGGATTTCAATCGCAATTTCGTTAATTTTGTTTTTTATATCAAAATAGCTTTTTATGTACAGCACAAAAATTTAGAAAATTTTATTATGTGACGGAAATTCTATCTAACCTAACCTATGTCGCACAGTGGATTTTGGTGTTCCCATTGTGTTACCTGAAACCGATACAAACGAATTAAGGCCATGACTTTTATTCTAATAGGATATCGTCGCTATCAAACAGCCGAAACGGCACCTTCCTAATATTATTATGAGACAATGAAGAAACATTGTTATCAAGAACAGAGTGACAATTGCTAAATAATTTAAAAAACACTATCCCACAGAATCAAAGCTTTCGTTGATTACCATAATAGCTAAGAAGCCTAAGGAGTCTTTACATATATCTAATTTTAATTATCTTTTGTAATGCATGACAAACATACGAGATGGTATATTAACTTACCTCAAAACAGATTCCACAAATACACGCAAAGCTTTAACGTGTATTAAAGCACAGAAAGCTTCACTGAAGTTAACTTTCAACCATCTAACCAAAGGACCCTTTAAAGATAAACAATATAAAAATCAAAACTGAAATTAAATTCAAGAGATCGAGCAAATTATATTTTCACAAACGATTTTCAATGGAAATCATTATCAAATTGCTCAAGCAGTTATATAAAATAAAATTAAACTGAGATATACGACTGATCAGGGATGGGCAATAAAGTTTTATAAGTTGTATTAATTTTTTTTAAATAAAAATTTACATAAAAGTTCATTTGTACTTATATAAACAATGAATATAATAGCAGATTGAATTTTATTTGTAGGTACGTTTACACTTATCAAATATTTGAATATTTAAGAAAAAGCTTTTGATTCAAACAGGTGTTTCTTGAGTTAAACTGTTTCTATGGCAGTGTCTATTAATCATGAATGAAACTGTTTTATTCAATAAACACTGATCTGATGTATTATTCATTAGCGTATTATTCATGTAGTGGTTATGCTTTGGGGCAAATATTTGACAAGTGTTAAGCTTTAATATTTCATTTTAAAGGCTCACAAAATGTTATTAGTTGTTGAGAACTCTACATAAAACAATCACACATTGCTTGCTAACAAAGTCTAAGTTATTTGTAAATGGTGTCAGCACCAGAGAACGAAATAGTGTACTTTTTTAGCCTCTGTGTGCACAAGTTTACGTCAACGACATCGAAAAAAAAGACATTGAAAAATGTATACATGCCACACTTTATACACAAATACATCTTGTGTGTACAGGACTGTACTTTCAAGATATTGAAAACATTGAAGACATTGAAAAAATTGAAGACATTGAAGACATTGAATTCACTTTATATCCGTATACATATTTGGGGTGACGATAACATTATATTTGTTTTTGTATCTTCATAATATTAATGGATGTGTGGGCAGCAGAGAATATTAGTTTTTGCGTCTTCAAAAACTTAGTGTGTGTGTGCTCAGTAGAAAGAAATAACCCTTTACCATTCGTGTGTTTGTGTGCAAAACCACCCTGCCGGAATTTGAGCTAACCATAAGATAACTTATGGTTGATTATACGTTAGCTCACAAAATCCCATCAGGGCATTTACACGAGATGTACACAAGTACAGGTGTACGCAACGAAAACTGTATCCAACGAAAGAAAGGCAATGTCTTCAATGTACACCCTCATTAAATTTTCTTGTACACTATTTCGTTCTCTGGTCAGCACGTATGTATTAGGTGATTTCTGCAAATCCCTAGAGATTGCATTCAACTTGATATTGATTTTTAATATGTCACCTTCATCTAATATATTCTAATGTGTGAAATCACGAAGTATTTATTACTCTAGTGAAAAATAAATAAATAAATAAAATGCAAAATTAGTCATGGGGTTGATAAAAAAAAGTATATCTAACTGCGACTCATAGACAATTGAAATTGGTATTAAAAAAAGTTATAATTATATACAATTTTAAATATACATATATGTACATAAATTAAAAATTAGTTATCAGCAAAATATGTAAACGTCTTTGTATAATAAAATTGAAAAATAAGGCTGAGAGCTCTGGATTGGCTTCCACATCCAATCACATGATTGGCAATTTTTATGGATGAATAACAGTTTGTTAATGAGAAGAGTTAAATTATGTTATTTATGCTTAAGCTACTTACAAATTGCTTCTTCTTGTCAGTGATCAATTTAGTTCTTTCATTCTGACCAGCAGCTAATTCCTCTTCATTGTAAACGAAATCACGTACAATAAATTTCTTTTCGCGGGCATGCAATTTAAACTCTTCCACAACCTTCTTAAACAAGGTCACATTGTAGAGACAGTAATCATTGTCTTGGGTAATTAGGTTCGATGAACGCGGTACAATCATATCGGTAATTTTTTCATAATTGGCCATCCAATCGTTCGCCAACATTCTAAAAGAAAACAAAATCGTTTGAGGTTACATTTTGGTTAAAGCCTACGTCGCGTCGATTAGTATAAGTATTGCTTCAAAATAAAAATATATTCATTCTTGTCATATATAAATATAATTTTTCTTAGTGAGAGTATATTTTAGAATTTAAAAATTATTGGCTTTTTTAATTTTCTATTTGATTTGAACACGCTTAATTTGATCATTAATTTTCATATTCTTTATTATCACATCATTTGAAAATAAAATTGATGGAATAAGATATATAAATAAATTATGTATGTGTAGTGGCCGGCGAAAACAGCGTTGTTTTCTGACGTGCAGGTTAAAAATTATAATTTTCTATGCTTATTTCTTGCGAAGAAAGGTTTCATGACTAATAAAGACAAAAATTAAATTGGATATAAAATGAATGATTCTTTTTAGCTTTAAGTAGAAGCAAGATGAATGAATTTGGGAAGAGATAGGAATTATCCAATAAAATAGAGCAAGTAAACAAATAATATCAGGCAATAATGTAAAAATGTAAAATGGACTTTTCAAAGAAAAATTAATAATTGTTTACATTTAGTAATATTCCCACATATCCATCATATCTAAGAATAAGAATGATTTGCAACAATTTCTTCATCCATTTTCATTATTTTTATTATGATTTTAAATTGAAGTTTTGCTGAATATTGTGATATAATAATTTATTTTTACTTACTTGGGTACAATCACCAACAAGGTGGTCAAGTATTCGGAGTCCAAAATGAAATGTTCCTTTTTAACCAAATCGGCCAAATTACGAGTCAGCAAACTGCCACTAATTTGGGGAAAAGCAATAAGAAGCAATAATTAATCATATTAAATCATATAAATTAATAACGACATTATTTATAATAATCAGTGAAAAGTTTATAAGACGATGTTCTATATAAAAATTATTTGCTGGATAAGCAATATGAATAACAACTGGGATATTCAAAGGAATAAGTGCTGTTCGATTAATCGATTAACTTTGGGCGATTAAATAATTCGAATCATTTAGTCGATTATTCAAAAATTTGCCTTTTTTCCCAGAACAGAGAAATTGGATATGCTTTGTAATCCTTCACTCTCAATCTCTTCAACGTCAACAATAAGTGAAAGAATCTTTTCTAAAGTTTCATCAAAACAAAAGAACATAACCATTTGAATATTATTTTAGAAAATTAACTAAGACTTAGATGCTATTTTTTATTTAAAGTTTTCTTACATGAATTATATTGCGCTACATTGTCATGCTGCTTTTTTTTCCTCCAAATAAGATCTTTATTTAAAAAAAACGTATTTTTTGGTCTTATTTTTAAACTACTAACGTAGACAAAATTAAAATAATATTAAATGGTCCGATTATTATTCGATTAAATTTTTCCTCGCGACTGATCGATTAATACAAAATGTCAATGAATTTATAATCCAAATAATTTATTATAAAAATATCAACATAAACTTACGTTTGTTTCTTTTCCAAATTTTGCAAACTCCCCTTCAAGTTATTGTACGCATTCGATTTCGTCTTTAAATCAGCATCGATCTGACCAATTTGTTTGGATATAATATCGGCAATGTTGCGCAAGGATTGCTTAATTGGATATTTGGCCATGTCCCATTGGAAGCGCGTAATATACACGGATAAATCGGCTGCATAGAAGATCTTTTGTTAGTTTCAATTGAATTAGTTAGAAATTTTGTAAAATAATCAATCTACTATTTATGTATAAAAGTTAAAAAGTGTTTTATTTGAGTTTTTATTATTTAAGTTTTCATAATATACATACATACATATACATACAATTATGAATGTATATGTAACTAGAAGCTTGTAATACAAAAATTTAGTTTTGAATTTTGAAAATTGGTTTTTGAATTGCCACAACACAACAACAGTTACACACGTATTTGCTAAACTAGAAACACTCACACACGCTGTAAATGATTTTCAGATTAATAAAGTTAAGCATTGATATTAATAATAATAATAATTGTAATAAATAATTCGAAATAACATAATAAAAGAATAATATTATAATAATTTGTATGTAAAACCCTCATATTCATAAAACATAAAATTTATTTGAGATCTATTTTAGTAAAATTTTGTTTGAAAAAAGTTTTTAATACAATATACTTCAAGATCATCTTAAGTTTTATGAATGTTGGGGAAAATATATATATATATATATATATATATATATATATATATATAATTTTTTTAACTCTATTTTTATGCACGAACTTTTGTATTCTAAATTTTGTGGCAAAAACAAAATTAATATGGCAAAAAATAATTCCAAGCAACTGGCTTGAGCTTTTCACAAAAAAATTTCCACACATAATTAAATACAATGGAACAAAATTTAGATTGGGACATAAAGAAAATAATCAAATCCTCAGTCGCAAAGCAAATTTGGTCCAGTCGACATCAAACACCATTAACAATTACATTTTAAGTGCAGTCAGACCACTGATCGTTTACTCGCACTAATTAACTTCTACTCTTCAAATAATTTTATAGGATTGTGGTTCTTCTAAGGACTTTTCCGTGCCATCTGTGCACCGATACTACTTTGGAAATTTACGAAAGAGTTCGGCCAAAAACACTTGTTCGATTCATAATGTTAATGATGAAATTCCATGGCCCATAATCATAGTCATGAAATAAATACTTTAAGAGCTTTAGAATAACCCTTTTGTTAATAGTAAGCTTTCAATGTACATACTATATAAAAAAGTTAAACTATACTTTATATAGTATTAAAAGATGCTTTAATTGCCTGTTCAATGGTACGAATAACATTTAAAGGCAAAACAATTTTTAAAATTTGCTTGTTTTTTTAATGTTATTTTTATGATCGAACAGTGGGCCTGCTACCATTAAACTGCTGTTATTGTGATGAAATAATTTCATATTTTTATTTTACACAAATTTAAAATCAAAAATAAAGTTAAAAAATTCTTTACATGGACAGATATTAAAATAAACTTTGAAATTTTTGAAAACACATGTATTAAAAGACACTGAATTTGTAACTACAAATGCTTTTTTCTAAAAAAAAAAACAAACAAAAAAAAAAATAAAATAACTGACTTTATTACACTACAATGGGCATGGGCAAGCCAATGTTCTTGAATAATATTGTGATATTTTTACATGATAAAATATTTCATGAAATTTGTAGCATGAAACTTATTTTATTTGGTGATATTAAATGCAGAGAACAACATTTTTAAACTTTTACACCAAGAAATTTTAGGTATGATTAAATAAAAATATTCGTTAAAACTTTTATAGTATATCCGTATATTTATTCTGCATATGGCCGGTCTCAAGTAGAAACGCCCTAACTCACATAATTATAACTTTACAGCAGATGGTAAAATCAAAACAGAAACTGTATTGATCATAACAGAAATTTTCAACCGTTTGTGAAATCATTATAGTGTTGCACAAAATTTGTGTGACAAGGCGTATTTTTATATATCTATTTAAACGGTCGATATCTATATATTCTGTGATTTTTACCCAAGCCTCGTAAACAATTAAACTCGACATTTTGTGATATGGGAAAATTCTTAAAACAATAGCATATGACTAAGTTGGCAAAATAACTAAGTCTACATTAATTAGTCTATAAAATAAATATTTAAACTTAATAAGCGGGTAAAGAGAAATATATTATTAACAATACGATACATTACACAAAAAGACTGCATATTGAAAAGATATATCGCTGGCATACAAAAGCGTTAAATATTAAAATACACATACATACAAGCAACGACAAAAAGTTTTACTTAAAACATAAAATTAACAATAATAAAATTAAAAATCTGAAAACAAAAAGAGAGAGCCATCAAATAGATTTTGTAGTTTTTTTTACATTTTACACTGCAAATAAATAAAAATATATAGACAAGATAATTAAATTAATGTTTATTGGGGAGAAAATGTCACAAATTTTGTAAATATATACTTAAAGCACATTGTTGTTTGTTTAAATGTAATCTTTATTGCAATTGTTGAAAGAAAGTAATTATAATAAAATAAAAAAGTGGGATATTAATTAAAGTTAAGAATTGAAAAGTTTTAGGCGTATGATTTTAGAAACTGATAAGTACAACTTTTTATATTTTTTTGTTTTGTTTTAATATTCATAAAGGATATTACACTCACATACACATATAAGTTATACATAAATAAGAGAACCGGCTAACCTGGACTTAGGGGCAATGTTGGAGGTTCGGCTGTATCGGTGTCTGGACTGGAACGACCATGACTACTACTGCCACAACAACTACTCACTGGCGACGATCTATGAGTTGATGTGAAATTAAATCCAATATTTAAATTTAATTGACTCGATGAGAAGAGACTGCTATTTTATGTTTGTTTGTAATTTTAAATTTTTTGATTTGTATTTGTTGTTGTTGTTGTTGTTTGTTTTGTTTATTTTTTTCGATACAAATGAGTTTGTATTTTGACGAAGTAGAAAAAATGAAAAAAGCACAAATAACAAAAACAAAGAAAAAACAAAGAAATAATCAAATAGTGAGGAGTTTTGTATTGTGGTCAGCAAAAAAGAACAATACCAAATGAGATATGAATGTGAGTTAATAAGAGATTGATTGTACTACCAGGTTAAAGTGAAGGTGGTGCATATAACGTGTGTTAAAACAATAGGGGTAAAAATAAAATGTTCTTAGAGGAGAGAAGGGTTTTAAAGCAAAAGTGGAATGGGTTTGTAATTAGTTAATTGTTGATACATCAGGAGGTAATTTTTGGCTGTTACATGTTTTCTTTTTATATGTGGTTATTTGCATATGTTATTACCGGGTTTCAAAACCATTTACATATTTATAAATAGAAATGTGTGACCTTTAACATTTTATTTAAAGGGAATAAACGAAATGTTTATTTTATTAAATTGGAAATGTACTCTTGATGTCTAAATTATAAAGAAGTATTTTGGGAATTTCTTCCTTATCCTCAAAATATTTAATAAAATCGTATTGAAATTAAAACTAATTATTAAGTGCAGATTACATATCTGCTAAATATTTCATAAATTCACGACCTATACCGACAAATTTAAGAAAAAATATATGCAATATCGGCATAAATAAAGCAAAACCAAACCTTAATTGGATTGAAATTGTTGTATAATGTTATCTTTCAACATATTTTTCCCACATAGAAATCAATGCGATTTAAACTTGCTGATGGAGAATAAAGTTTGTATATCATGACTTGATGACTTTAAGAACTCAAAGATAAACAAGATTTTTGGCAATAAATTGTACTCCTTATTGACTTCTCTATGAATTAATTGTTTTTCAATCGATTTTGTAAGGGGTGCTACAACAGGGATTTTCGAAAACAGACAGCTGATAACGACCATCTTGTCGAATTAGTTATCATTTACATTCAACAAATATTTATTTTATCAAAATATCGTCTTAAGGAAGAGACCCGTTTCTGGATGAAAGGCTTCTTGAACAAACAAAATTGTCGAATTTTTTACGATACCAATCCACATGACATTAAAGAGTGTTCAATGCATCCCGAAAAAGTCATGGTATGGATTTCGGGCTGACGCCATTATCGTCTCATCGTTGAATCGGGACCCCAACAGTTTGTAGTTTCAACGGAACGGTTTGAAAATTTACTTATATAATTTTATATAATTTTAAGAGTTGCATTATTTTCAATGCAACTTTTAAGTTTTGTAAACAAAAGTGTGCTAATTATGAAAATATATAACATTGACTGTCAAGGAAACTAGAAATGGGACATGTTGCCCATTTAGAGGGCGAAGGGTGCTACTTTAATTACCCCTGAACTAGAAATGCACTAATTATTAGTAATTTCTGAAAAGGACCGCCACAGAAATTCGAATGTGAAATGAGTAAAATTGTTAGAGAACTACGAATTGAGAGTTTTATATTTAAATTTTAAATCACAAAAAATATTTTATAATTATGACCTTCTAATTTGGCAAATTTTATATAAAAGTCTAGTAGTTTTACAAACTTTTTTTTTATGATTTAAGCCTTTAGAGGAAGGATAAAGGTTTAGAGAAAATAATAATTTGAATATGCTGGTGATGATATGTGAGTGGTTTAATGAGAATTCATTTATTTACAAATTGGCTTTTTGCAGAATAAATTAAATTATTTTTTCATTTTGTTTCTGTTTTATAGGTACCTGCACTTTTTCTGGGAATTTCTTTTGTGTTTTTGAAACCACCAATCAAATGTATCACTAACATCATCTGATAAACTATCACTACTTTTCAATGCTCTATGCTGGTTATTATCATTAATAGATTGATGTGGTTGCTGGAGTTGATGGTGATGATGATTATGGTGTTGATGTTGGTGGTAATGTTGTTGATGTTGTTGCTGCTGTGGTTGTTGTGTATTTGGTTGTTGTAAATTATGGCGAGGCGATGTTGAGGATTCATTAACATCATTTTTTGACGACGAACGACTGCTGTTACTACAAAAAAATCCAGCTAAACCGCGCGTAGAACTCGTAAATGAAGAATGATGATGATGAGTGGTAGCAGGTGGCGGAGGTGACATTGTCAATGAACTTTTATTCTTTAAACCACAAAGCATTGTCGTTGTTGTGTATGTAGAGTTATTATTTATGCTACAAGTATTATTATTTTGTGTTGTGGTTAATGATTTGTTAATAGATTGGCGATGCGTATCAATAATATTATTAGGAGCTCCTGTTGGAGGAGCCGAAGTGGAACATAAGTACGAATTGTTAGCTGTAGCTGGTCCGGTAGCACAGACATTGGCAGATGAAATGGCAGAGGATATAAAACACGTCGATGTGGAGGCGGCATTATTTAGTGGAGATGAAAAATGATTTTCCTCCTGATGGAGTTGGGAAGGACGCTGATGATGGTTGTACGACGATGGAGAAGTGTGCAGTTTAAGGTTTGCAATCGATGTGGAAAAGGAAAACTGTTGATGATCATCGGTTGAAACATTACAGGCCGATGCAGCCGAGGAAGAGGAGGAGCAGGCATTCAATGTGGTAAGAGTGGGACTTGTTGTGGCATTTGCCGTTTGTGTGACACATTCACAATCACAGTTGCATACAGGCGAGACAGATGACGACAATACATCATAGTCACGTTCCGATTCTTCAGTTGTGGAAAAATTTAAACAACTTCCTGAAGGACATGCCGAACAAGATGTTGTTGTGGTATCACGACTATTTGAAAGGTTTGATGATTTTGCCGTCAACTCGGTGTGTGTAGTGATAGTGTTATTATGTATGGTATATTCGTCGGGCGGATCAGGACCTTTTTGGGATTTTCATATATATATTTTTTGGTTTTACGATATTTAAAAAACATACGCGCAATACGTAGTCGAATATTTTAGGTAGTTGCATTTTGGAAATAGTAAATTTTTTATCGAATTTATCAATTTCATTTATGTATGTATATAATTTTAAAATATAAAAACAATAATGGCTGAAAGTTATCAAGAATTCAGGTCTAATTAGTACCGTGCAAATATATGAAATAACTCTACTTTTTTATAATTATTATCTTACGTAAAACTATCATCAGAAGTAGAGCGGATTTTTTTCTGTATATGAAAAAAGCAATAAAGTTGTAGCAATTGTTCTCAACGTACCTGCCTTATGTGAATGGTACAAAAAGTTCCTGAGTTGTAATTGTTGAAAAAGGACATATTACAAAACTAGAACACAACTGCTTCAAAAATTTCTATTGCCGGTTTTATTAATATTTAACGGGGAGTGGTACTAAAAGCACCGGAAGAAGACATGTACATAAAAGTTAGGTTAGAACCTGTCGCCGGCTAACTTAATTATATCAATTGACCGCTCCATTGATAACACCATGTAAAAGTTACGTTTTATATTAAGTTCCGGAACTTGAAGAGGTTTTTGTGATAGGTGCTCTTTCCTCTAGGGACTAGAAGAATTAAAGTAATATCTTTGATAAGTAGTACAAGGAATACATTTTTTTTTATCAACGGGTAATTTTATTTTTTTTACTTTTGATTAGCGGCACAGACTTAATTAAATTGAGTTTTACTTTAAGAACCTATTCTAAAACTTAACTCAAAAATGCTTAAAAGCTGTAATATATAAATTAGCAAACGGTGCCTTTTAACTAAAAAGTACTAAAAGAAAAGTTTTCATTGAAAGTATTTTTTCAAATAGAATTTATTTACTAAATTGTAATTCTGGCAGCAAGTTCTTAATAAATCCTTTTTCAAAAATCACGGGGAAACTAGGGTTATTAATTTTAATTTCTCAATATCTTTAATGAGAACTCGCTTTAAAAAAAAAAAAGTGTTTTAGATTTCATTTCTCCATAACAACGCCAGCCGCCATCATTGTATTTATATTTAAATTGCCCTGCTTAAACAACCTGTATTTAATTTTTATCCGTAAACTTATTTACTGCATAATACATATTTGTATAACTTAAAATGTAATTCAAAGAGGAGTAGTTAAGAATTTAAAATAATAACCAAATAATATATATAATCAACTTAAAATATATATAAAACAAACTTAAAACAAATTTAAGTAAAAAGAATCTCACAGTGTAAAAGCGTGGTGTTTCTTTTAATTTTGTTGGCTCTGTTGTGACACAAAAAACAACAAAATTTCGAACTCAATAAGCAAAGTATTGAAAACTGTTTCGAAATTTCAAATTAAATATCATCATACTATAAAATACAGACAATTAAAATGAATTGAAAATGAATGCAACTTAAAAAAATAAAAATAAAAAAAGTTAACATTTTGGACATTTTGACGATAGGAAAACATATTTACATTAACAAACACACACACACACACAAACAACACTATGTATTTTATTTTTATTTTATACAATAAAGGGATTTATTAATGGTTGGTTTCTTTGTATTCTATTTTTCAAAATTCAAAACAAAAATAAAAACAAAAGTATTTAACGCATAAAAATATGAGCAAAAGTTAAATGAGTTTCATATAGCTTTTTTCTTGTTAATATTTAGTTAATTATTAAGTTATTGACAATAATTTAAAAAAAAACTGTATTGAAAGAAATTCGATATACATGATTTAAAAACTAATTGCTTTCCAATAAGTAGAAAACATTAAAAACTAAAAGGACAAATGAAAAAACTAAATAAATGCTTTGTTAAATTTTTTGGTTATTAATTTTTTTTCAGGTTTAAACAAAAAACGTAATTATGAAAACGAAACGATTAATGATTTATTTGTTGAATTTGATTTTAAAGATCTGGGAAAAAAGACGGTGATAATTGTTGGTTTTTAAGTTTTTATTTATATAAAGTGTTTTTGTTTTAAGTGTAAACATTAAAAAAAAAAAAATTTATATTCATACAAGATTATTTTGAACAAACAACAATTATGGCAAACTTCACTTTCTTCGCCGTTGTATTGTAGAACCCTGCTGCTAAAGAAATCTTACCAAGAAAGATCCACTCAACCAAATCGTTAATATCATGATGGGAATTATTGGCTTTGCAAGAAGAAAATTGTTAACAGAGCAAATATTATTACTATCAATTGGTTACCGATAAACGAAAATAGTTCATTAATTATACGTATTTTGTATCGAGCTGACAATGAGATTGTAGCGGGTTTTGAAATATTCATAAGACAAATTCTTGTGATTTAGAATATTTATCATGTCTTTAGAATTAAGAACATTTTTCGAAAAATTAGCCCATCAAATATACCAAATAGTTCATTTCAAACGTTGTCGTTATATATGTTACAGAATATCAAAGTGGATAAATTTTACTTTATCGACACGAATATCTTAATAAAAATTGTTCAATCGTACTACAGCTTAAACACTCATTTTATTATGGCAACCAAAAATCCTCCCCTATTATGAATGACGACATCGACGTCCATCAACTCTACAACAAAATATTATCAGTTGCCTGCTTTTTTTTTAATTATTATGGACAATATCTTAGTATTCTCTAAGGCATATAATATTGATGGAACACACGTTAAGAACAATGAGTTGCCGTCGACAATGAGTAAACAAGTGACAATTTTTTGCTGTAGTGTTGACGTAACGTTGATGTCGTCATTCATAATAGGGGAGAACGTTTATGCTCTTATTTTCTTTTATTTCCGGCGATAAATTCTTATTTTTGCTTTGAATTTTTTTGTCCTAAACACTATTGTTGTGTAGCCATTTTACGGATGAGTAAAAAAATTTAATAATTTCAGTATGCACACATACATATATTCAAGTTTTTAATTTGCCAATCGTTACTCAAAAAAAATATATTTAAGATTTTGTTTTTATTGTAGCAATATTAAAAGATTGCAGTATCAAAAGAAAGCCTAACATATGACGTCACGATTTAATATATGTCTCTGGTGCTACACAAATACTGGAAGAAGTAATTCTTTGAGGATTGTCTTTTTAATACTAAATTGAATGAACAATTTTAACAATAAAAACATTAAACTGTACAAATGTGCGCTTGCATTTATACATTAAAAACTCAATTTAATTTTTATTAACACGGTTTAACTTCGCTTCACCACTCTACCAACCCTTTATTCCACTAAGTTTTATGTTTATTAAAGCACATAAGATATTATTGCTACACATGCCAATCTTTTGTTTAAAAGTTAAATTAATATGAAAGCAGAAAAAATTGTAGAGATTTTCAAAAACAACTACATTTAAAATAAAAAGAATTCCAAAATTTTGTTTGCTGTGAGTGGCATATTATTAAAAACTATATATATTGGGGAATATGCAACCGTCTGTTATATTACAAAATTTGCATAGGAACCACCGTGAAAACCCTAACCATGTTAAGACACCAAATGATTTTAAATATTCTGTATACAAAGTTTTCGTTAGATTATATCAAGTTAGATATATGATTGTATTTTATTTGCAATTAATTGATAGTCTTGCCCATTTGTTATTGAAATTCAGCTTTAGAATTTTGGTTTTGAAGGTAAATTAGTTTGCATACAAACGACTTCGTTTCGATTCTTAAATTGTTACAAGAGGAATCTTATTCATTCACTACGTGTGACAGTGCGTGATTTTAGATTCGGAACAGCTGTTATGGAATGAAACTCATAAGGGAAACATGTGTCATAGCATTGGAGTTTGAGTAAATGTGAAGAAATCAATTGAATATCCTTAAAAAAAACTTTTACTGATTATGCATAAATTATTTTGTTTATATCATTTCATTCACCAATTTGAAATTTTGTTTTATAGAAGTATTATTTGTTTTTATACAATGATTATTTTTTGTTATGTGTGTTAAAGTTTGTGGTGTTTTTGTTTATGTTGTTTTTTTTTACTTTATTTTTTTTTAATATTCACATTAAAATTTATTACAAAAAAAATAAATCAAACATAAACCAAATTAAAACAATTTAACAAAAAGATCACAATTTCACAGCTAACTGAAGACATTTTATGATTTTAATACAATTTTGATAAACATAGATTTTTTTATAAAAAGCTATCTCTCTCATTGAAACCACTTGTATATATACTAATTCTAGACGAGGGAATAAAAGCATATAACAACTGGTAGCAAAGAGAGAGAAATAATGTTATAATGAAAAGGGTGCGGATGAGTTAATAAAATAAAAACGAAAATTAATATAATAAAAACTCAAATATTAATTATAACAAATATATATATATATATATATATATATATATATATATATATATAAAGTTGAAGATAATAATAAAAAAACGAAATTAAATAATTAAAAAATAAAACACTAAAAACTAAATGAAAAAAAGGAGAGAGAAACCCTAATGTTTTCATATTGAAAAACTTTTAGTTTTTAAATCTTATAATTTAAGATAATAACTCAACAATATTGGTTAGTTTTGTTAGAAATATAAAACAAATGTCTTTAACTAAAATATGTACTTCAAGTTTTATCCGAACATTCATTTGAAATACGTCTTGTATTATACCATTTTATTAGTTAATGAAGTAAAAATAATCATATATCAAAATATATGTATGTAAGTAGTATGTATATCGTTAGAAGTATTTTGTAGTTAGTTTTTTTTTTTGGTTCAAAAATTTTCTAGTCATTCTCAAAATAAAAATAAAATATATATAAACTACAAAAAATATCTACTTTTGTTTTTAAGTTATTTAAAAAAAATAGTTAGTAAACTACTTAACAATACCAAGACATAATAATTATATATTTGTAAATTATTTGAAAAGTTATTTAAAAAACATTTCACTTACTGTTATTGGCGAGTAAATTTTCATGCAATTTATCTCTTTGATCTTCCAAAACTTCACCCAAATACACCGCTACCTTGCGGGTAATTTGCTCAACATAAGTATCAAGTTTACCCAAATCATCAGAAAGACCAACCAATTGATCGAGCGTACCAACCTTAAATTAGATGATATGAAATTTCAAAAACTTGTTGTAAAAGAGAAGTTAAAATATTTTAAAACTCACCTTTAAATCGGGTATATGAAATTTATAATTGTTACATAAATTATTTTGTTTGCTGGTAAGATTGTTCATGGTATCAAAAGTTTGCTGGCAGGTTTTGTCGCCAGGGGCTGAGATAAGCCAGTACTCGGACATCGTGTTGATTTCTAAATAAAAAGGGATAACAAGAAGTTCTATAATATAATGGAATTGTAACACGATATGGTCTATATATGAAATACTATATAATGGTGCAGATATTATTAACCGGTTTATAAGAAACAAACAAAAATACAAGTTGATCAAATTTTCGCCTGCCTGAGTGAGAACAGATGTTTTTTTGAACTTCAAGAACTTGTTCCTTCGCAATACTTTCTATAGTCGAAGTTTTTGAGCAGGAATTATTTGTTTAAATTTTTTGGCGGATCTGACGCCCCTTTCCTAAGTTTCTTTATAAAAGTTTTTGTTTTCAGATATTTTTAATTAGTCCTACATCAAGACCTGTCTGTATGACAAATTTCAGCTCTCTAGGAAGTGCCCCATGATTATCAAATAACATGGGGGGAATCTAGTCCCGAAATGATAAGGTACCGTTTTCAGATTTTTCTCATTAATTGTGCGCCAATGACTTTCTGCATGCCACCATGTTCCGCAGTTTTAGATCCTGAGATCTTTTCCCGTTCTAGAAAAATTTGAACTTTTAAAAATATTCAACAACCATATTTTTGGAAAATAGACAATAAAAATATACAATTAAAGCAAAAATACTAACCAAAAACTATGCTATTTCAATAAAAACATATTCTGTTAAGTAAAAATACAGAAGCAGTCATCACAAAATATTTTTTTATTGAAGCTAAACTTATTCATTGAAATAGAAAATGTACGTAAAAATTATACATACGAAAATAGTCGTCATAGAAGATTTTACAATTTTCGTTCTAATCAAAGAAATCGCCACAGAAAATTTTCTTTTCTTTTTTATTTCTGTTCACATAAATCGCTTTACTATTTACTTAATTCGTGCTAAAATAAATTGAAGGGATACTTGGAAACAAATGTTGCCAAGGAATACATAAGCAAGCCAAACTCATGGCAACTGTTTGGCAATCAAATTAGGCGTTTTGCCCCCCACATACACTAGACAATATTGTTTATACAACATCATTGCACAACTTTAACTCAACGAGTTGTAAGCACTACGAAAACATACTTCGTTGTCTTTAGCTCCGTACAACACATTCATACGTGTATGACTAAGAGTTTTCGAAATGATCTCTGTAACTTTTATTCAAGCAATGAAAATTATATTATAAATTGTGGATAATTCTGTCCATTCCAGTATGAATTATGAAATCATTATTTATTTATTTATTTAAATTATATTAACCTTATATAAATATAAGACCAATATATATACGTATTATATACTAAGTATATAAAATGTAGCACTAGCTGCTTGGGCTACCGGCTATGGATAATATAGGAAAAAGAACATAAAAAAAATTCATATTCTTATATTAAGTCGGGAAATATACTTAGAGATAATGGAAATATTTTCGAGGCTTGGTTCCTTAAGTAAGTTGAGACCGTTATTGGATAGAAACTTCGTTTGGAGTGTAGTAAGATTTGGACAGTTTGATAAGATATGTTGTACCGTAATACTAGATCCACAGTAAACGCAGTTGTTACTTAGCTTTTGTCCATTAGGTGTTGATGTGTGGTAATTGTGTACCCCACTCGTAAACGGGAGAAAATTTTAATACCGTTTTTGTTGATATCTGTTGGGTATATGGGTATTTTTAGATTAGGGTTGATTTGTGATAGACTGAGTTATATTCATTTATTCGATCCAAGGGTCTTTAATTGTTGGTGCTGTGCATGCGTGTTTAGCGGCTGCACCTGCAAAATTATTGCCTTCAATTCCGTATGAAATCATATATGACTGCATTACAGTGAAATTAAACGAACCACAAACGAACAGTTGGTAAGTCAAAATAGTCCATGCCAACATAAATACAATTCAGTCAGAATTACATTTCAGTTGCGCTCCAGACAGGGAAGCCGTGGCGCATATTTTAACGTCGTTATCTTTCGAACATAATGTACATGATATCATACACTTCGTTTCATTTAAATTTAAAGATAGAAAACACTTAAGGGTAATTTTATTTTACAAATGATAACTAATATGCCCATCAACTAGTTATTATTGTCATTCGAGTATTCAGGGAAATTAATATATTTTTCTGAGGAATCGAAATCTGACAACTTCGAGTGGAACAATTTCGATATACAATATTTTTCTGAAATATCCGAATAGTTTCATAATACTATCTGTACATTTATTCTATGTGTGATATAAAAGTATATAAAATATTTTTTAGAAGTTAAAAATAAAAAAGAATTGAAACGCCATTTCAAAAAGCCTTATTCTCATTCTGTTCAAAAATATACTCGTATACAAATATATTATCTGAATTTTAATATGTATTCATTTCTTTGTGAAACATATAAACTTTTCGCCAAACAAATTTGCGCTGCTTCCAGCCAAAACAAAGTATAAAAAAATTTTATACTTAAAATTTGTGTATGCATGCTTTGCGTTTGCTACAAATTAAATAAAAAAATCAATACAAAAAAGTAATAATACAAACAATATAAAAACAATAAGAAGAAAAGCCATCAAAAGTTGTAGCGGTCATAAATAGAAAAGAGCAACAAACATATAAACGACTGAAACTGTTTCAATAATTAATTGATTCCTTCCATTTGAGGTAGTTGTGAGAAACAAAACTATTATTTAAGTCGATTTCAAAAATTTTCAATACTTAATTTCAAGGACAACGCAAGTCCTTCACATTGACTGGGGAGGGGGAAAAAAACAAACGGAAGTAAATTAAATAAAACTTTATCACAGTGACAATTATCAACGTTAAGTTGATTGATGTGTAAGTGAGTGAGTATTTTTTTATTCACTTTCGTTTTCTTTTTTCTTAAAACATTTTCTATTCCGAGTATCTACACAAACGTGCATGTGCATGAATGTTCATGTACAAGCACGGGCTGGCTACGTTTAATGATTAAACTTGAATGTGAATTGTGGGAGGAATATTGTAAAATTATCAAGCCAACAGTAAATATTAATAATGTATGCATTTAAAACGTCAATATAATATTTAATTAAGACACTGGCAATAGACAGGACACAAATAACTACACCGCACTTAACTACATATGCCTGCATGTGCATACACACACTCATTTATACATACATATGTATGTATGTATTGGTATGGAATATAACATATGGAATATAACATGTAGAAAATAACCATTTTTACTTATGACACATACTCTTTTATAGATGACTGTTAATATTAATTTTCGAAATTGACCACAATTATTATAATTTACAAAGTTCTTATAGATTTTTAACATTTTTTTTTTTTTTTTAGAAATTTATTATTATTTTTTTACACAAATACATCAAAAAGAATTATTAGTAATTGACACGAAAAATAATTTGCGAATTATTTTGATTTTTGGCCAAAAACAATTTCTTAGGAATTTTCACAACTTTTCCATTTTGTATCTTTATCACGCTGTTTTCTCAACATTTTTATCTAGTGTTTCCATTTGCAGAGCTAAAAACCGACTGAAATTTATTGTTATACACTACTTTACTTTTGGACGTAAATAATAGAACGAAGGAAGGCACACGATAAAAGGAACAAAAATAATAAAATAGTGGTTGCCTGACAGCAAAACTTTTTAGGGTGGGCAGATAGAAAATTCCATTCCATTATTATTTTTATTTATTTTTTTTTTATAACGAACATATACCAATAGAAGTAAGTACCGTTACAAAAACACATCGTTAGAATTACACAAACTAGTGTGGAAAATTAAAAGCTGCAATTATATAAAATGTTAAATTACATATTGTATTTGAAAATATTAAAGTGATAATTATTTGAAAGCAAAAGCACTGGGAATGCAGGACATTTTTGAAAGCTCCCACAGGAAAACAACACTAGTTTGCTTGCATTAGCAATTTTAATAATATGATTACAGTTAAACCTCGGTTATCCGGCTCTCGTGCTACCGGCACCAGCACATATAATCGAAATACACGGTTAATAGAGGTTATATTAAAAATATAAAAGAGTTAATTTTTTTAAATTTATTTTTCGAGTTTTGTAACTACCGATTCAAACATCCACATATTTTTTATACAAAACATACAAATCGTCATAGAGGATGCAAAATGAAACTACATGTCAGCACAAAATTTGTACATTTTATAACGTTTTTTTATATAAAGTTGAACAGGGGAAACACCGGATTTAGTTTTACATAATGAAAAACATGTGAAGCACGGTTGAAAGAGTTAAAGCACGGATAACAGAGGGAACAAATAAAAAGAACCACATGCCGGTTAATAGATGTAACCGATTAATAGAAGTCCGGTTAATCAAGGTTTAACTGTATATAGTTTACAACCTGTAAACTATTCTTTAAAAACTTTTTATCCAATGAAATACATGAATACGCCCAAGTGGTGTCATGGGTATTGACATTCATATTCTTTACTGGACCATGTCTAAGCGTTTGAAATAATCATTTTGGAATACATTTAAACCTTAAGCTTATCTCTATAGCTTCCCGCTAATTTTAAGCGCAACGCTATCGAAGCATGGTTTGTTTCTCTTGAAGCTCAAATGTAAATTTGAATTATTTCAATTTTAAAACTGCTCTAACTGTTGAATGAAGTTTCTATAAGAGAACCGAGATCACACTTTTCCTTCACAATATCTCACTAACGAATTAACCGATTTTGTCCCGGTAAGGGTTTTTTAAATGTTAAGAACTGATTGGTCTGTGAAACAGTATGGTAAAGCCTTTTAAAAGTTATTAGAAAACAAATTTGAAAATATGTTTTTCTTATTTTTTTTAGATTTCCCGGAATCTACTTAATCGGTTTCAATTTGCATAACATATAAATTTGGGAGAAAAAACATTTAAATTGTTAAAATTTTTTGAGATTTACCGAATCGGTTTAAACTCAGAGAAACTCTAAGTTTGATAGCAGTCTTTGGAACGTCACTAGTTTGGTTCAATTCAGACAAGCCGTCCAGAAGTTATAAGCAAGCGGTTCACATATAATTCCACAGATAGTAACACCCTCTCTGGATGCTTCGTAACATTTGAGCTCGACGAGATTTAGTGTGAACTCAATTTTCGAAAAACGGCATAGAATTAATAATTTTCCGATTTTTTAAAATTGACAATTTTCTTAGCAGAATGTTAAAATTTTCAACCAACAGATTGCTAATAAATTGGTGTATCGCTAAAAATGTTTATCCGATTTGCTTAGATACAAAAACTTCAAAATCTTTCTAAAGATAATTTTTAATATAATATTTTTAAAATTGTACGATTAACAAACTTTTTTCAATACAACTCATAGAGAGGGTAGTCCAACCAGAGCAGATTATGTATTACGTTAAGATTGTTGAAACCTCTTACGAAAATGGGCGTTTAAATTAAAATTCACTTCGCGTCTCCTTTGGTCAAAAATGGCTCCTTTGAACGAGAAATTTAATGGCCGCGTTATCTCACGTTCTGGCGATCTTAGTTGGCAGCCACTAGCATGTGATTTGGCACTGCTGGACTTCTTTCTTTGGAAATATTTAGAAAAAAAGTGGACGTCAATAAGACAAGAACAATTTAAGAGATAAAAGATGAGTTAATTGGGAATCTGAACGACAATAAACCTCAATTATGACACAGAATCAGAACTGGTTTTCAAAATTGAGTCCCTCTAAGCGCCACACACCTCATAGCCCTATCAATAATATCGAAAAACAATTTACCAAACATTTTTATTTTTACAATTACATACCCAAGAAATCTTCATTAAGGTCCTGAATAAATATGTTTATATGGAATGGCTGTGAGTAGTTATTACAACCATACGTTTTGCCTACTTTCTTCACTTTCTTGTATTTAACTAAAAACCAAATGATCCGTACTATGAAACTCGGGGGACTAATTATCATAAATTTGATGGACAATTTTCTTCAATTTAATTAACATTTAACTATTTACGGTTTACCCTAAGTTAATGGGTGGTGGTCAGTCGCCATGTGAGGCTTTTAATTTTATTTGAATTTTCTTCTTTCATTACTATACCAAACTGGCACTAACTTTTAACAAAAAGATCAATGGTGTTATGATTAAATCAAGTTTAAGTATTTTTAACGTAAATATTTATGGTCATCAATAGTCTTATTCGACTTGAACAAAAAGTCATAATCAATGATGGCCAACCTAAACAGAAAAGTGTCTGGTTAATTATATTTACAAACATATACGAATGTATGTGTATGTATGTAAATATGTATGTATGAATATTAAGTTCGTATTCAAGAGCTTTTAAAATTGTACCTTTTCGACGCCAATTGTATGCTCTAGAATGTATTTTTTGAGTGCACAAACTACGTAAGACACACGATTTGCGTGCAGAGAATTTAAAGCAGATTTACTCCAAGAGCCAAAAAAAAACAAAACAAAATTATAGAAATTATTAATTTAAAATTTATGCCTACGATCTGTTGGAGCTATAAATTGGGGACATACAAGCCCCGTGTTATGCAATAATATGCCGAACAACAGAAGGCTGTAGACAACGGTCAAGAGCGAGCCGTGGCCAGCTTTAGATTTTAGATTTACGATCGTAAATTTTAATTCGATCAGAAGTGATATTATTGCGGCAAGCAGGAAAACTTAAGTTTAAGTTTTAGGGGGATAGCGAGCCAGTTCAATCTCTTTCCTTCTTGTCTGGTCCTCTTTTATTGTGCTTCCACGCGTATACTTAATATAATTAATAATCATTCATTATATATATATATATATATATATATATATATATATATATTTCATATATCGAAAGCCCTACGACTTTTCAAAATACTTGTATTTTGGTTCATTATTGCTTTAATTTTATTATTAAAGTTATTTGAAACTTTTTGGTTCGTTTGTTTAGTGTGTTTTTTGATTTTATTTAAAATATATTAATTTATTTATTAAGTTTAAAATTATTTAACAAGTTCTAAGTCCACATCTGCAAATTGTTTTTATGAATTTCTTCAAATTCTAATTTCCTTTAAGAGTGGCTTCAAATAAAAAAAAATTTATTGAATAACCTTTTTTGTTGTTGTTGTTGTTTATTTCATGGCATTATTTAAACAAAAATTCAGAATATTTTTGAGTTTTTACTGCATATTTCATGTGCATAAAACACCTATTTGGAGCACACTTTAGGTTTCCCCGATAATTTGCAAAATTTTGGTATTTTATTTTCTACCATATTTATTTTTTACTGGGAAGTATTAAATAGATGTTCGCAATAAACGATTCTAATTTGGTATGCAAATAACTGTTCACAGTTTGCTACAAGTGGCAATTCGTTATAACCGTTTCTAAATGTAGTTGACATTTTTGTACAAAAATTATTTGCTATTTTACACAAACTTTGCAAAAATAATTACTACTAATCATTTATTTAGTTTTAATAGATTACTTTTGTAAAATGGTAATTAATTTACATGAAAAACAAAATGTTCTCATTATTATTTAATATTAAAAGAACACCAATATACATACATACATACATACACACACTCATACAATATTGCACATATTTTGCTAAAATGACTCAGAGGATGTTATAAATAAGATTTGTTTGTCCTTCTTTGTGTTATTTTTCGAACACAGTAGTTTAACGAACTCACTTCTTGTCTACTTTGTTTGTTGTTATATACAATTTTTTCATTTTTCATTTTTCTTTTTCAAATATTTTTTTGTGTACAAAGTTTTGTTTTTGTTGGCAAGTCATAAAAGAAACTGCGATTGTTTTCTTCCAACAGGCAAGGACACTCACTTTCCAATCTATGGTTTAGATTGTACATACTTAAATATGTATGTATGTTGTATTTATGTGCACAGACTTTCTGTCTTCATAGAAAGTAAGCAGCAAATATTTAATTTTTATCCATTTACAAAAATGAAGGGAGATGTGGAGAGAGTCCTTGATAAACTTTTAGCACAGTGCAATAAAAAATTATGATTTCTTACTTTTACAATAGATTTATTTATTATTATTTGCGATTTGGAAGAGTTGAAAAACAAAACAAATTCTTGCGGAAAAAATATTTTTCTCCAGAGAAGAAATAAACAAGTTTTGAGAGGCCACGACGAGGATATATTAAAATATCAACTGTATTACTTAAACTGATACGACAGCAAAGTTTAAGAACACCAAATAAATAAATTTATGTTCACTCGTTTTTTTCCCTCATTAACAGTGTTGCCAATTTAGCAACTGATATAAAAAGTAGAATTTTAAAAAAATTATTTAGCTTTAATCTTGCTATAGTTTTCTAGCATTTCCTCTAAAGTTTTCATTTTTCTAATAAACTTTCACTCTGAAGAGGCAGTAAATAAACGAAGTTTAAACATTTTCGCGAATAGGACATGCGTCTGAGATTCCCGAAATTCCCAACGAATTCTTTTAGTATTTGTAAAGTATTTTTTTCACCAGGACCATATAATTTTTTATATATTTAGGAGCACATTGGACTTTGATGCCATTGATATTTTCTATAAGAAAGTTCTATTTAAATCAATTAAGACGTAAAAAAATTTTGTTCGGGGATTTTTAGTCTATAGTAGAAGCTTTTCAATATGTATAAATATGGGTTAACAACATATTTCATGTTAAACTTTGCAAAACTTTTGACTTTGTGAAACTTTTAATTTTTTAATACATGTATTAGAAGTTATGCTTTTTTATAAAAAAAGAAAAAATGGTTTTAGCATATCGGGCAAGATTTGACTGCCCTGTTAAATATTTGAATGAGGGTAACTAAAAATTTAAAGTTTACAATTTTCAGTCTAAAACCTATTTAACCTCTTTATTTTTTTATTAGTTAATTTCTAATCGAACAAATTCACAAGCCAACAAAAATTCTTCGCTTTTTAAATATTATACGATATTTAATTACAAACGGACTGCCTAATTAAAAATTGCAATATGTTTTCTAAATCCGTCCTAATACTTTCGGGGCCTTAGAATAACAACCCCCTTAACGGCCCTGAAGAGAAACATTTCTAACGACTTATGCTATAGAAAAAAAAAACACCCAAATTCCACTTTCTTTATTTCCATTTCTTTTTTTTTGGGTTTTTAACTAATTACTAATATTTATTTCAAATATTTTGGCATGTGGTAATGACAATCAACGATAAATCGTTACTCGAAACATTTAATCAAAGGCAGTGAAGTAGAGTGGGGTGCTAGATTCTCAAAGCGAAATAAACGAACAATTGCCTGGCACACTTAAGAAATAATTGCCAACGTTTCTTCCACAGAGTTTGTTGCCACCATTCTTGTTTTCAGTTTGGCGCCTTTTTGGCATTGGTTTTAATTTGGCGTCTCCCATTCGAGTTCAAGTAAAAAGTAATTTGTGCAGAAACGAAGAATATAAATGTTGCTATACAAGTTATTGTCCATACAATACATTTTGTTCGCCATGCATGCATGAATATTAATAGTCTTTAAAATTTTTGCTTTTTGGCATGTCGAAAATAGAACAGGAGTTAAAAAGTATTTGAAAAATATTTAAAAACGCCTTCTTAATTTCGCTTTGCGTTAGCAAAATTGCAACAGCAGAGACGTGTGTCAATGATGATTTCATATGCTGTACACATTTTCTGCGGCCCCAGTGGGGGACTTGTAAATGCTACAAAATTTTAATCATTCATTAGGGTACAGGATGAGTATCAATGTGCTTCTATTTTTCCTTTATTTTTAATTATAATATGCAACGTTTGATTACTTCACAAAATAAAATCATTAAATTTTTCTTAACGCGAACACTTTTCTCACAAGTTATAAATGCCATTAATGTTCTAAGTATAACAGAAACGACCGAAGAGATCTTGCATTCGTTACGAAAATTAGTCGACTATAACACAATTAAGACGAACTGCCAGTATGTATTGCAATTCTCCGAACATTTTTGTATTAGAGGGATGTTATTTTTTACATAATTATTAACTTTTTTCCAGATTTCTAAATTAAAAGATTTTTTACTACTATTTATTTCACAAGTGTGGACGTACCTTAAGTTAGTTAGTTACTTTTTTATACCACAAAAAAGTTCAAATAAAAATAGCCATTTATTTCAGACTATTTCCAATACATCAAGACAAGACCGAAGTCTCAAGCTTTCCTAGAGGAATTAAAATTGTTCTCCCGGAAATAATCGAAATCCGACATAAACTGTTATTCTGGAATCGCAAGAATAAGTGATACTTTGTTACGCATCCATAAAAGGACATACAAGTGAGTTGACTTTTTAAAAAATTTAAATCTTAGATTTTAAATTTTAAAAAACCATTTAATTTATGGTTTTGGATTTCATTTTTCTTCCTTTCTCTTTGATTACTGTATTAAACCTATGCAGCATTCATTGTCATATTTAAAAATGACGCTTTAGCTTTATGTTTTCCTTTCACAATGCAGCAGAAGTTTATTGCCCTTTGTTTTCCACGTTCATTAGATTTTTATATTTTTAGCTCATGTTGTTTATTTATTTCTATCAGTATCCTGCTGTCTCTCACATTTTCCCAATGAATAACTTGACCATTTTTTTTTTACTTTGATTCTTTGTTTATATGTGTGATTTTCCACGTTGATGTCACGCTATCCTTGTGCCTTTAGCTTTTGTTTCAAACATTACAAAGCTGCTAAAAAGTGGTTGTGCATGTATAATTATTAGAAAACAAAACTCGAAAATAATAGAGGAAAAGTATTTTAGAGTTCTCATAAATTGCACATGATATGACTCAATAAGGATTTAATTTATTAAAAACAATGACAAAATTCAAGCATGTCAAGATTGTAATAAACATATTATTTCCAAGAACAAAATATATCGATTTTATAATTAAATTTTAATTTTAAATAATAAGCAAAAACCCCCAGTTGCTTTTATACTTATATAACTTTAGCAAAATTATCTTAAAAAATGCACTACCTATTCCGCGATATTAAAAAAATTTATGTATATTCTCCTATTATATGATCACAGTGCTACATATTAGTAAATTATATTCTGGTATATAATAATTTTACTGATTGTAAATCAGTTGATGTTTCAAATAATAAAAAGCTAAAAAATTTAATAATGCTTATAGTTTCTTGACTTCTTTTTAATTAATAATATACATTAATATTTTTAATTTTATTAAAATAAAGAGACCTTAACCCTAAAAATATTAGTGTATATTATTAAAGAATTTAATTTTTAAAATTGGTAAATATATTTTGCATCATAATTTCTTTTAGTCGTGGACGAGACCCCTACTTAAGCAGTGCATTGCGTCATTACTATAAAGGAAGGAAAAGTGTGAAGAGGACAGATTAGAAGATAGAAAATTTTGGTTGGCCATTTTTACTTTTTACTTCGCCTGTAAATTTTACAGATACCGACGAAATTCACTCAAACGCTCAAATTTATTAAATTCTTTGAAGTTTTCACCGTTCCAAAGAAGATAAACTAAAGAGACGAGCTAATCTAGTAAGTATAAGCTTTGCTTCAGTTTTTTTCTTTTTTTATTAAATATATATTTAACATTCTTTTGAAAGTTTCATTTATTTCAATAGTTACAGAATTGTTGCAAAATGCAAATAAAATATATATTTAATCTGTGTTCTTTAAAAATTTAAAGACTACCCCAAGAAAAAAATCCTTGATACATACATATATATATTTAAAATTTCCCACATTAAACACGCAACCGTTTATAATAAAATTAATTACGGCTAATAAACACATATGAATTAACGACCACATTATTTATGCATATTAAATTCTATTGTAATATGTGCAAGAGAATATAGACGACATGCTACAAAACTGGAAAATATGACCCACATTTGAACAAAACCGATGAACCGAAAGGGAGTGTATATTTTAAAACAATATTTATAAATGAACATCTAAAAATAGCAAAATACAATATTTACGTGTTGCACGAGCAATTAGATATAGTAGAATAAAGCAACCAATTCCCAAAGCGGGTGATTTAGAAACGTCATCATTACAGAAAAAAAATTCTGAATTAAAAAATTTTCCAATACACGCAACTAGTTTTTTAAATTTTAAATACCTAACAGTCACTACCCAAGAAATCTATTTTACCACCGAGCTGTTACAACTCTGTTCTTGCCAAGTAATTATTCTCTTTTTAAACACCAACAACAGTGGTGAATTTCTTTAGTATAGGGTCAGCTGTTTGGTGACAAATCACATGACAGTTTGGATCGATATTTTTCACTCACGGGTTCTGAGATATTTTCATACAAAGCCAATGAAGTATTTGAAAAACCTCAAATTCATCAAGAATTTCTAAGGATGCGCATGTTTGAACGGTTTCCAAACAAAGAATTACCCTATAAGAAAGTAGAATGCTAAAATAAAATGCAAAACAAAAAACACTTTTATTTTAAAACGTAAATTCAAGTAACTATTATGAACTCTTGTACTAAAACTTTCATACACTTTGCACAATGAACAGGTGTTTCTAGGGCGTCTATCAAATGTTTCGCAAATTTCTTCCAAACATCTATTTACTTCAATTTTCACTTTTTATCTTCAGTTTTGCCAAGTAATACACTATAACATTCCCAAGATTAAGATGCTACGTCGTCACTGTGGCTTCTTGTACTTTTTCGTGTTTTATTACTAACACTTGCACTTACATTTCTTTTGATTTGTTGTAAACTGCACTGAAAGTTATTTGTTCTTTAATATATTTATACCGACAACACAATGGCGTTTAGTAGAACCGAATTCGTGTGGAAAAGGTAGAGAATATAAGATTAACTTATTTTTTCTTAAAAATCAATCGACGACAACGTTCACCAAGCCAAGAAAACTCAACATACAAAAGATACTTTTTTTCTAAAACGAAATGACAAACGAAAGAAGAATTGAAGAAAAGGAGATATTCACGTGATAAATAGTGCTGCCACATTAGTTCGAAAAAATGACACTTACCCACTGGTGCTGAGAAATAAGGTACCATTTAAGGCGAATTGAATGAAGCATGTACAATTTTTTTTGTGTGTCAGGGCGAATTAAGAAAGGGAACCTTGTTCAGTTCGCCTTATTCAAAAAACCAATCCTTCAAAAGCAATTGTAAAAAAAAAATTATAGATGTGATGTGCATAATAGTTGTAATTGTTTGAATATTAAAAAATTTTATGTTTATTTGAAAATCATATGGTACACAATCATATATTACACAACCGAACTTTAAATTTTCCAATATATATAATTTTAAATTGCTCGCAAAAATATCTATGTATATATGAAAAGTCAGTATATTTTGAAGGATTGGCTTTTAAAGGCTCAAGGCGAATCAAGCAGCTGATAATCATCTGCTCTAATTAGGTCACCTGTATTAATTCGCCTTGATTACTGTAAAAATTCCCGCTCTGTCAAAATAATAGCCAATTCGCTTTGGTGCTACTAACAGCTCGCTTAGAGCCACAATAAACAATTCATGTACACGTAATATTGACATGATATGCTGAATATATATATGTATATGTATATATATATATATATATATATATATATATATCAAATATATTACATATATATTATATTAGAAATATTATGCTATTATATTCTTAATATCTTATCTTAAATCTATGTATATATCCATAAAATTTTTAGATTGTATGGACAAAACAGTCCACCCAAAAGCTGATGCGGTGCATGATATACCTCATGGTATTACTGTTTCTTTGATAAGGCAGGCTGCGATGATGCCATATTACTAATCACAAAATAAGTCCGTTAACCTGTGCTACTAATACCCATGATTTGCCGACTTCTTATGCTTCTACGTAATTTTGTTCTTAAACTATGTTTCATATATAATATTGCGTGTTTACATATGACGAATTGAGGATATAACGAATTGTGGAAATTCGATAGCGTAAAACTGCGATATTTGTTACAGATTTAGATAGATAAAGTGTAATTTTTTTAAATAGAATATCATAGTGAATGTATTTGATGTAAAGTTTAAGAAAATTTGAAGATTTTTTAATAAAAGTAAATTCAAGGACTTCATCTTAATATCAACTAAATCAAACATATCGTCACATGAAAACGAATCCACATTGTGGAGCTATTGCTGCCTTGTCGTCTTTGATGCCTTCCTGCTCTGTCACTTTGTCATTTTGTAATTTGAAATTTATCACTTTCAAATTTTATCCTCTTGAACTTTCTTTTAAAGCTAAAGCGTTCCTGAATTATAAGGTCTCTGTCCACACTTGCGATTTTTGTTGCAGCAATTCTTGAGTTTATTTTCAGAAATTTCATCACTCACACAATATATCGGTTGTTTTTTATAGAGTGATATAACTTTGAGTTGTTATCGCTGGTTTATTTGACCACCCATTTAACAGCTGATAGTTGCTTTTTGTTTAGGTGACTTTGACATTTCAACTTACATCAGAGCAACGCGCGCAACTTGTTGAAAATTTTAATCAAAATAATAGTTCTATTCGTCAAATTAATCCTTCAAAGTTTCATTTTCCGATGAAGCCCATTTCTGGTTGAATGGGTACGTAAATAATCAGAATTGTCGCATTTGGAGTCAGGAGAATTTACAAGCTTGTGTCGAAACACCATCACATCCACAGAAAATTACTGTTTGGTGCTCTATATGGGCTGGCGGAGTCATTGGCCCATATGTCTTCAAAAACGATAACTGTCAGAATGTTGCTGTTTGTGAAATCGGTGTTCCAGATTGCGCCTTGTACGAGCCAGCCGTGGCGGCCGCATGGCCGAAATCATATTTAAACATTAATGTCATAAAATTTTCTATCCAATAAAGACCGTTTCATTGATATCAAAAATATATTATTATGTTCTGCTATGATTTAAACTTGTATCACTCTCTAAAAAACACCCGATATAAAGAAGGAACAGTACAAATCTATTTTAAAACGACAGCACAATTTTAAGCTACGTTCACTGTTGTTGTGTATTTGCCAAGAAAAGCGTAACCACTACATATTAATGAATGATATTTTCATCCACATAATAAAATTGAAAAATAAAATGTTTTGATAACTAACAGACACTGGCATATAATATTATTGGAAAACTGTTTGACTCAAGAATTAAAAGCTTTTCATATATATCCAGTGGTCATTCTTTTTTGGACAAATATTTGATAAGTGTGAACGTACCTTTGAAAACTGTTTTTCTTTTAAATGTAACCGTTAAGCTCTAAACACTTAGACGACAGCAAACTTCACAACTTCACGGCTTCAAATGCTGCCAACTTCAAATGCTGCTCTGAAGTCAGCTTCATAATTATTTCGAAGACAGCAACAACATAATAATCAGCTGGTGTGTAAATCAATTTCAAGTTTTTATAAATATTAAGAATTACTTCAAAGTTTAAAAATATAAAAATGAGTGAAGAAAATTTAGTGAATTTTATCACAACAATTGTTAAAATAGCTCAGACTACAGCTGAAGTGTATAAAGCCCATAAGTCGAACAGTACCAGAAAACGAAGATGTTGGGTTCGCCCAGTAAATATAACCCGTGATGAAGAGGGCTTTTACAAAACATGTGTACAACAGCTTAAGTAAAAAGATGAAGAACACTTTTTTAAAGCAACCAGGATGAACGTAGGTAGTTTCAGTTTGCTTATTGCTGCCCGTCAAAATAGAAAATAGCCTAAGTTGGCAGCAGCAGCAAATGCTGTTGTGCAGTCCTGCTGCTGTGCTGCCGTCAAAATAATCGTTTTCATTTAAACACATGCATTTTATTTTTGACATATTGCTGCTTGCTGTCTGCTGTCGTCTATGTGTTTAGAGCTTTAAGCGACATGGTAGGACAGGCAGCAAAGTTTTTTCTTTCAGTCCTTTTTATCGAAAATATATGATTCATAATTACTCACATAAATATTTTTAAAAATTAATGACATTTTATGTCATTTGAATATAATTAAGCTATAGAATAGCTTTTTATTTCAAAACAAATAAAATAAGTTCACAAAAAACTTATGAGCCACACTAATTTTTAATTATCCCCCCAAATACCCGAAAAACGCCGGCAATTATGCAAAAATGTCGATTCCCGGGAACTGGAATTGACCCGGAACTAGAACTAAAAACTGTTTAAATGTCATGCCACGACCAGTGATCTTTACATTTTCAAAGTAAACTTATCGCATGTGTATGTGTAGTTGGGCCCATACAAACATGCATACACACACTTGCATATACGATTGGATATACAATAATTCCCATAATCGAAAAGGAATTTCTGCTTGACGTGCAAAATTACTTAAAAATTTAATAAAACAAAATGTATCTGCCACAAACTAATGACCCAATTTAGTTTCATATTTTTTAATTTATTACTTTTTTATTTACCTTGAGTAGTCAACTGTGTGTGAGTGTGTGTGTGTTGTTTTACAAATAAATAAAAATTATGATTATTGATATCTGTTCCATGACGACAAGTGCAACTGCATGGGATGGTGGTATGACATATTGAAAAGATTTTCAGATACAATTTTAATTATTACAAATTTCCAGGCAGTTGCTTCTTCATGTTGCCGCTTGTGCGTTATTGGCAATAAACTTATACGTAAGTAGAGCAACAATTGCACTAATTAATTATGGGTAATTCCGAGCGCAGCCCATAAATATATGTTCGCATGTGTGCTTGTATGTGTGCCACTGTACTGATGTCTGCATGTAAACGTATCAACTTATTTGTTTAACGTTGAAGTTGAGATAAAATAACATAAAATTCAAACTATTTGGAATTTTTATTTCGTTTTTGTCAAGACAACAACTTCATTTCCATTTGCAAAGCTTTTGAAAGTTTTTGTTTTAGGATTTGAAATGCTGTTGATACTGTTCATCTGTTAAAAAAGTTAGTCCATGTTCACACGAAAAAAAAATTAAAAAAAAACTTATTTATTATCCTTGGATAGATTATAAATAAAATGAATTTAAAAAAAATGTTCACACGAGGAAGTTTTTGCTGTTCAGATTTTTTAACACCCTTTAAAAAACTGCATGAGTGTTCACACAGTGAAGTTTGTTTCAAGAAATTTTCGTTTTCCTTTAATTCTGAATTCTTATATTTTTGGGAGTTGATTTTATTTAGTTTGTGTTTGAAGAATTTGTTACCTTTTCAAAGTGAAAAATACATATTTTTTTTATTAAAAGTATTTTCTTACAATAAATTCTGTCTCTTTTCAAATGTTTAAAGATTTTTTTTTCACAAAGAGTAATATAATAATATTTAAGAATGACATAACAAAATGAAATTCCTGACTACAAGCAGCTCTCCGCCACCCTTCATCCGCAAACCCTAAACAGGAGCAGCAACAAACTTTTCGTGTGAACCTGGACTTGCTGCTTTTAAAACCAAACTCCTGAAATAAATTTAACGATTTTCCTTATTCTGTAACTATTTTTCAACATCACCTTAAGACAATTTGAAAATTAAAACTCTTAGAGAGCAGCCTCGGGCAGTCAGAAATAGTTAATTGTTGAGTGTTTTATTTTTGATATTGTTGGAACGTGACGTGACTTTTATATCATTATAATGCTTGAAATACAATTTAATTTGAAATATTTTTCAGTGCGTTCAGCCATGATTTGGGTTTTAAGTTAATGAGATTTCAAATTAATATAACAGCTGATAGCCTTTGCCAGATGGTCGGTGTTGAAACCTCTAAAAGAATAACCTCATACTTTGAGAGAATTATATGAGAAAAAGCAGAGTTCGATACAATTCAAATTCGTTTTAAAAAACCAGCAGGAATAATAGAAAAATTAAAAAAAGAAGCTGCTGTAGCGCCATGAGGACAGAGAAGTGGCCAATCGTATGATTGAGGGGATATGCGTGAACACTAGAGTCAATAACTCAATTTAGGATTTAATTGTCTCAATTTAGAATTTAATTAACTTAATTAAGATGCCTGCTCAAACGCACTACAAAACGTACCCTTAAATAAGTTCTGCACTTAACATGTTCCATGCAAATCAAATTTCAAAGAATTTGTTCGTGTCTAACCTGACACGATTTCTACTCAAGTCCATTTATTACATTCTTGCTGCCAGTGCTAGACACGCCAGTATATATACATGTATTTTATTGTTTTTATTAATAATAATTATTAAGTTCAATCAAAAAGTTGCATTTCGTTCCAATCAAACTCTCATATCTCAGTATAGAAGCACACAAATATTTTATGCACTCGGGCAAAATCATTGATAAATTTTGATTATCTTCCAAACACTCCACGTAATACAAAGTGCGTCAAATGTGTTCTCAAAATACACTTAATGCACTTCTCAAGTGAGGTTCTGAAGCAGCCTTATGAAACTTCAGTACTACAATAAAATAAAAATAAAAAAAACTCAATCACTTTCAATAGTTTGTACTCAAAAAGTATCTTGAAAATCATGGCCTGTCTTTATCACAAACAAATAGTTTGCACTCAAATAAATTGTCTCACTGTTATCAGCAGACTATAAAATTTCTTTTTCTTTTTGCCTGCTACTCGAGTCAATTTGTCAATGAACAAAATCAAAGACTCTGTTTACGAAAAGCAACAAATGCCATCACACTCAAACAGCTCGGCTTGAAAGTAGTCTCGAGTCAAGCGTCCAGAAGTTGTGTACGACAATTAAATTGAAACGGGAATAACAATCGAAATAATCTCTTCACATAATTTTAAATTTTGTGTGTAATTTTAATTTAAAAGGCACAGTCAATTGTTGTATTCTTAAGACCAGCAACAAATTTCTTAGTTGTGTCAAGAGATATTCAGTTTGAAAGTAAAACTACTGAAAGTGATAACAAACTGTTGGTGGTGTTTCCTTGTTGTTTTAATTAAATAATATAAAAAAGAATATGCTGACAAAAGCAGAAGAAATTTAAAGCCCAACAAGTGATATTTGCTCTGCTCGCATTAGGTGTGTAACTTTGCTGTACTGAACGCTGATTAAGTTAAATTGGATATCATTCCACTGAAATTAAAGGGCGCTTTATAGAGCGATTTTTATGTTCTTATCCATTTTAAAATACAAACTTGTCCACAAAAACTGTTGATGGTTGCAGCGATTTTTGACTTTCCCAAAGAAAATGCTCCGGTACTTTAGCTCAGACAGGAATCATCATTCAACTCAGTAGCATGAAATGTACTATCTGACATTTGTCACATGTAAGCTACGCCACTGAAGGGCTTCGAGTAAATTTTCATGTGCTCATCGATTTTAAAATATAAACTTGTCCATAAAAACTGTTGATGGTTGCAGTGATTTTTGATTTTCCGGTTCTTTAGTTCAGACAGGAATCATCATTCAACTCAGAAGCATGAAATGTACTATCTGACATTTGTCACATGTAAGCTACGCCACTGAACGGCTTCGAGGCAATTTTCATGTCCTCATCGATTTTAAAATACAAACTTGTCCACAAAAACTGTTGATGGTGGCAGTGATTTTTGATTTTCCCACAGAAAATGCTCTGGTACTTTAGCTCAGACAGAAACCATCATTCAACTCAGTAGCATGAAATGTACTATCTGACATTTGTCACATGTAAGCTACGCCACTGAACGGCTTCGAGGCAATTTTCATGTCCTCATCGATTTTAAAATACAAACTTGTCCACAAAAACTGTTGATGGTGGCAGTGATTTTTGATTTTCCCACAGAAAATGCTCTGGTACTTTAGCTCAGACAGAAACCATCATTCAACTCAGTAGCATGAAATGTACTATCTGACATTTGTCACATGTAAGCTACGCCACTGAACGGCTTCGAGGTAATTTTCATGTCCTCATCTATTTTAAAATATAAACTTGTCCATAAAAACTGTTGATGGTTGCAGTGATTTTTGATTTTCCGGTTCTTTAGCTCAGACAGGAACCATCATTCAACTCAGTAGTGTGAAATGGCATAGAGTTAAATCTACATAATTTTTTTTTTCGACAAGAACACTAATTTGAATCGATTTCATTCTGCAGTTCAATTCACACTCAAACGCCACGATCAAACTAGACTTCTAGGAAACTAAATCATCTCCAATAATCAAGCCAATATATTTTATATATCCTTCATCATAGATTTTTGTATAAAACGATCGAGTTTGATACACTTTTATATTAAATCCATTTTATTTAGGTTCGATCGCCAAGCTTTTATATGAATACGTCTAATCCGTTCAGTAGCTAATATTTGACGAGATCGCAAGTGATCGCACTGATATAATTAATATGTGTTTGATCAAAGGTTTATGTCAAGAGAAGCCACAAGCCATTACAACGTATTGACGTTGTTTACACGCTGGCAGCATCATCCCTTCTCTATTTCATTCGAAATAAACAAAAAGTTGCCATTACGGTGAATGGTGAATGAAACTATTCTGACTGAATTTATGTTTTCAAACATTAAGCATTAAACACAATAACGACAGCAGGCTACACGAACGCCGACTACAAAAGCCGTTGGCTACTTAATTATTTTTTAAACGACACTACCAAATCAATAACCATAAGTTGTTGTTTGTAGTAGAATTCTCTTCACACGCCAGTGTAACCGCATTTCATACACTCGTATGTAATAATCTTAAATAGTGTTATTCCAATAAAATATTTTTCAAGTCCACACTATATGACAAGAAATCATTTCATTAGCTTGGAAATATAAATTGTTGTTTCTTTTTGTATAAGAAAACAATATATTTTCGAGTCTACAATAATTTAATTTATTTATATTACGCTGGCAACACTGCATCTGCTCATTTTCACTCACCAAAATAAAAATTAGTTTAATTTTGGCTACAGCTACAACGGTGGTCGGTAGTCGTGTGGCTGTGTCGTCGCTAAAATAGTCATTCCCATTTCAATGCGTGTATTTCAATTTTGACAGGTTGTAGCTCGTAGTCTGCTGTCGTTATTGTGTTTAGTGCCTTCATCTGCTAAAATATAATGGCATTTTGTTCGAACAAGACAGTGCAACTGGCTAAGCAGCGCATTTAATAATCGATTTGTTGCAAAGGCAATTCGGTGGCATCATTATTTCCACAAGTTTTCCTGTTCATTGGCCATCTTCTTCGAGCGTTCCAAGACATTCTGGGTTACTTTTTGTGGGACTAGGAACTGTTGAGGCATTAAAAGCCAACATTTAAGCCACTATAGATGCCATGCGGCCAGATTTATTAAAAAAGTCCTCAAATATTGGACTGATCAAATTCGCCAAGTAGCTCCCTTATGCAGCCCATATCATGTATCAAAAATAAATACCGTGAAATGATTTCAAATTATATCAAACAAAATAATGTTTCATTCTAAAATACTACTTTCTGTCTTGTCTAATTGTTTTAAGTTTTCATGCAACTAAAAAAAAAACAGTCGCTTAACACATGTTCGATAGTCCATAGCCGATGTTAATCGCGAATGCCCCTAATATAAAAAACGGAAGCAAAGTTGTAGCACCGTTTGTGATAAAAAGGTTTTTTTATAATATGTTTTAAATAAACTAACAATAATAAATAACTAGTAATTAAACCCTTATCACAAACTGTTATAAATTTATACACCCTCCTGCGAGAGCGCAGATATCATGCAGGTATAACACTTAGCATTTTCATTTTCCTTATCTGCCTGCTTGCAACAACACATTTTCGACACTTAAATTCCAACAACAAAACATAAAATTTTGATATAAATTGCAGGGGCTTTTTCAAATTTTTATTCATTCGATGATCGGTGTGGTTACACGTTCGAGCAGTGCGACATTTGAAAATAGAAAAAAATTTATATAGAAAATAAAAAAAAGGGGAACATAAAAATGTCACATTCACGGTTACACTTGTTGTGTGCGTCCTTAATATTTATTAATGTATCGTGGGCATTGGACAATGGTTTGGCGCGTACTCCGCCCATGGGTTGGATGCACTGGGAGAGATTCCGTTGTATAACAGATTGTAAGCAGTATCCAGATGAGTGCATCAGGTGAATATATGTTTTGTGTAAAACGTTTCCTTGTGAAATAAATAGTCGAAGTAGGGATTATTTTTATAAGTGGTCGGCTAGTTAGAATGGAAAAGAATCAAAGTTAGTGAAATACCAAACGATCCATGTCCTTGAAATTAGGAGGACTATTTTTATTTTCGTTTCACTAGAAATCTATTTTATTTATTAATTAATTTATGTATCTTATTCCGACTTATTTTTAACTTAAACTCTTACTGTAATTATTCTTTAGGCTCTAGGTCATTTACACAGTGCTACAAAATTGAATGAAATAGAAAAGCCCGGGGAGTGATATATTTTTTCTTGTAGGTCTTGTCGAGCTAAAGAAGAATCCAATAGTGAAATATGCCGGACACCTCCAAAATCCGGATTTACGGTTAAAAACCCGGTTTTTAACGTTTGCACACGTTTTTTTTAATTGAATTGCAAACGTTTTTTCAAATACACAGATTTAAAGTGAAAAAGAAGACAAAAAACAAAACGTCATATTAAAAGAAAAAAATATAATTTTACATGAGTAAAGCTTTCATTACAAATATTTGTTGTAATTCTAAGTAGTGTTTAGGCTAACAGTGATTTGCAATTTTAAAGAAAGTGCTTAACAAAAAAAAAAACAGTATTTTTGAATGACTAAAATCCTCGTTAAAAATTTTTTGTGTGTTTAGGATAACATTGATTTGTAACTTAATAGAAGGTGCATAAAAACAACAACAAAAACATTGTGAAGGTATTTTGGTAAAAATTTTGTTTTCATGAAAAGTTAAATAACTCAGTCAATTGCTTATCTATTTTTAATCCCAAATATGCATTGTAATCGCAAATAAACGTACTTTTTGAATAAATTCAATAGTATTATAGTTTCTTAATAAAATAATGTACAAAAACGTCACCAAAGTTGAAAATTTTTAGAAAAATCAACAAAATTTGTGTTTGCTCGACAATAACACCAAAATTTTTCTAGTTTTCTTATATACATTTTATATCATTATATCAACAAAATTACAGGCTTTTAAGTGCGCAAACATAAAAATCCCGGTTTTTGAACCGTAGATCCGGGTTTTGGAGGTGTCCGCCATATTTCACTATTGGATTCTATTCTTTAACTCGACAAGACCTACAAGAAAAATAATATCCGGCTCCAGGTTTTTTTGGACTGTCGCACCGTGTTATTTAACAACGAAGGTCTTGTTGGTAGAAAATATTTTATGCTCAATTCAGATATTTTTCTAAAAAGTTTGTGAAATATTCCTTTAATAAACATGAAATAAGTTGTATGAATTTGGCCGTAACAAAAAAAAAAAAATAAATAATAATTGCTTTATTTCGTTTATTTTGTTATAAATTAATTGAGATAATATCTCATATAAATCACATACAATTTAAATTTATTTTGGAGATGCACAAAAATAAATTTTCGTACATAAATATCGAGACACGATATTTGTTATTATTACAAAATATTAATTTTGAATATTCAAGCGTTGTGCTATCAAGTCCCACTGTTATTAAAATTTAAACTAGTTTAAAAATATAAAAACAATACAATACAACATTTTGAATATGTAACAATACTGATTTTAAAGTATTTTTTTAATAAAAATAACGTTGCAATCGCTACTCTATTGTTTTCTCAATATTCTGACAGTTGCACACCCATACGCATGTAGTTATATTAGCACCATGTTTAGGAGATTGTAGCTCCCGAAATAAACAAGTGATTTGAAAAAAAAATTTAACTGTGCACATCTGCACATAAATAACTTTAAAATATTGCAATTTTAGTATAAATTGGTTTTCGAATGGGAGAGCGAAAGGGACAACAAAAGAACTGCTTTGCTTTCTTATTATATATCTGTCTTTATTATTGTACTAAAAATTTCAGCGAAAATCTCTTCAAACGTACCACCGATCTATTGGTTGATGAGGGCTATTTAGCGGCCGGCTATGAATACGTTATTATAGATGACTGTTGGTTAGAAAAGGACAGAGATAATTTTACCAACAAACTGGTTGAAGATCGTCACAGGTTTCCCAGTGGTCTAAATCACTTAGCCGACTATGTAAGTATTGAATAAATTAATCAATTATTATAAGAGACTAAACTTAAAATTTTATAATAAAATTTTTATAATATTTCTTGTCTTATATAAAAAAATTGTCATGTTCTATGAAATCTTACAGTTTGGATACTTTGAGTTACTGGTAAAGAGAAAAAAAAAAATCATTTTTAGTACACGTTTTGGGAATTGTCGTTTTAAACCTTTTTAATTATTATTTTCGTGCCGAGTCTTTTTTTTCCAAAGTTATATAAAATGTCTTTAGTTATTATAAGAAATGTTCGGTAAATTTTGAATTTTAATATGACTTTGAGAAAAAAGAATCAGCACGAAAATAAAACTGAAAGAAATCATTTTTAGCTATAAACCAAAATTTCAATAAATGTCACTTATGACAATTTGCTGTCAAGGGTTCAAAACATTTATATATTAAGAAAAAAGAAATAAGAGCAGATAATAATAATTATAACAATTATTACAACAACAATTTTAACTCTTATAGATCCACCAGAGGGGCGTTAAATTCGGTTTGTATCAGGATTATGGCACAAATACTTGCGCTGGCTATCCGGGTGTTATAAATCACATGGCTTTGGATGCACAAACTTTTGCCGAATGGGATGTGGATTATGTGAAATTGGACGGTTGTTATGCGGATATAAATCAAATGGATGAAGGCTATCCGGAATTCGGTAGACTCTTGAATCGTACTGGACGACCGATGGTGTATTCCTGCAGTTGGCCAGTGTATCAGGAATATGAAGGAAAACTGGTAAGTGATCATACAAAATATTATTTAAGAAAAATTTTCAAACAATTCTGGGAGTCGGTATTTTCACGGAATTTATTAGTCAATAAGTGTCGAAGGATTACAGTCCATTAATTATTTTATTTTTTGCTATCGAAATAAGCGATCCGACAAGATATCAAATAGGCTGCACGTCTTTATTATTAGAACTTGAAAATAGTTTGCAGGATTTGGTTAAAAATTTAAAAAGAATTGTTATTCCAAATAATTGTTTCTTTTCTTTTCATTCACAACAACTTAAACACAACAAAAATCATGTTCTCCCAAATCCCAGTTAAAGTGTAACGATAAATATTTTATTGTGGTGCACTTTTAAGTATCTTCTCATCCTCGAATATTAATGAAACGTGAATGATTTAAAAGCCATTTCTGTTTAGACGTGCACAACATAAATATTTTGCCCAAATTCATGGCACGAAATGGTAAAGAAAAGCTTTAAATTTTGCCTAAAAGTAACCAGAAAATCTAGTTTGTTTTTGCAATTGCAAGCACACACGTACCACAAACGAATAAAGTCTTTCAAATGGCTGATTTTTTGAACGGATGGTAGAAAGAGGACAACAGCTTTTGGTTCATCACAATGGCGCAATTTGAGCAAATGTGTGACCAAAGAAGCGTAACCCACTATATAATAACGAAAACAGATTTCAATTCCGACAACTGTTTCTGGCAATAAATTTAAGATGTAAAACTTTTACTTAAGAAACTGGTATTTAAATCAAAATATTTTTTTGTGGTGACGTTTTTTCGCTCAAATATTTGCCGAGTGTGACCAAACCTTAAGAAAAAGATATCTAGCGCACTCTGCTTTTTTTTAAATAAATTTTTGTAAAGAATAATTTATATATCCCTGAGAAAATATTGGTTTCTTCAGGCCTTCTAAAATGTTAATCAGATAAAAAATAATACGATTTGAATGCACTATTCTGACAAACTGTGTTTTGGTTTTTTTTTAATATCATGAACTCAATTATCATAATCAATTTAACAAATAAATCAATTAATAGTGTTTTATCATGTTTCAAAGTTTTACACCAAAAAGTTTTGTATAATAAAAAATAAATAAATAATTTTTGTAGTTCAGTGTAATTTATTTATGCAATATTTAATTTCCTTTCAGCCTAATTACGAAGCCTTAAAAGAGCACTGCAACTTGTGGCGTAACTGGAATGATATTGATGATTCCTTTGAATCGGTAACTCAGATTATGGACTATTTTTCCAAAAATCAGGATCGAATACAACCACATGCTGGACCCGGACATTGGAATGATCCTGATATGGTTGGTTAAATTTTAAAATTATCATATTATTTAATTTTCGTTAAAATTTTGTATGACATTTTTTAGTTAATTTTGGGCAACTACGGTTTGTCGTATGACCAGAGCAAATTGCAAATGGCTGTTTGGTCCATATTAGCAGCTCCACTGATTATGTCCAACGATTTAAACACTGTGAGACCAGAAATCAAAGAGATTTTACAAAACAAGTAAGTAAAAAGTTGTTAAATATAGTATTTCCAATAACTATAGAAGATAATGAAGATCCAAGTTAAAATGGCAACAGCAACGATCACTCACTTGATTTAAAGAGCGAATTTTTTCAAATTTTTGACTTGATAATGCAGATTTAAAGCATTTTTTTTTTTTAAATATATAACAAGAGAGTAAACATAATGCGCCTTTAAATTTCATTTTATATTCCATTAATTTTTAGACATGTCATCGCTGTCGATCAAGATCCTCTGGGTATACAAGGACGTCGCATATTGTTGAAAAATAATATTGAGGTTCGTGTTGCGCAAACTTCAATGAAAATCAATTATAAATTAATATTTTCTGCATGACAACCTTTTAGGTTTGGTCTCGCCCCATAACCCCCGTTGCCTCAAACGATCAACACTCTTATGCTGTGGCTTTTGTCAGTCGTCGTGCTGATGGTGCACCCTACAGTATTAAATTTAAATTAAGCGAATTGAATTTAAACAACAAATATGGCTACTCGGTTACGGTAAGTGCGAAATTGAAATTTTATTTACATATATTTTCTTTGTTTCTAACAAGAGTAATATTTCTTTATCGACAGGATCTTTATAATGACAATAAACATGTGGGAACATACATGCCAGGACATGTTTTCCAAACCCGCGTCACACCGAACGGTAAGAAAATATTTTTTAGATTAACTTATTTCAAAGAGAAGGCAAATTAATGTTTAACTTGAAATCTTTATATTTAAAAGAATTGTTTCTAAAAACATTTACAAATGAGTCCAGTGTAGAATTGTTTTGAATTACTAAGTTGAAAAGTATTAGAAATCTGTAATTTTTTTTTTATTTTAAGAAGAATTTTTCGATTATTGATTTCTATTCATTCTGGATATTTTTTTAAAGTATTTTAATAATAATTTTTTAAGAATCTTTTGAGGAAAGAAAAGATAAGCCAATACCTTTCCTGTCGAAGCCACCCAACGGCCTGGCATAATATTGAAAAATTTATATATAAAAAAAAATTGTATGTAAAAGGACCTCCAGCTTAAACAATTATTGCTAAAATTAAGAATTTGTCCAATTTAGAAGAATATTCAGAATACTTTTTATAATCATAACGGATTGGTAATAATTTAAAAAAACAACTTATGCTATAAAATTAATAACAAATTTTTTATATTTCAAATACTGCGTGTTATTTATTCAATTCGGGACTAAATTAAAAAAAAAAAAACAAAATTTTATTTTGAAATTACTAAATTTATTTAAAACGATTTCATAATCATTTTTAACAAAATATATAAATTATTTTCTTATTAACATAAACTAACGGGTTGCCCGCTTTTTGATTTCAAAAAGCATGGTACCTATAAAATTTTTATTTTACTACAATAAAGCAAAAATTTTTAGTAGTTTTCCTAGGAAATTTTGGATTAAACTCTGCCGTATTAGCCCTAGTGAAATGCGCTTGGAAATTAGCCCCAAAAAACAACTCAATAATAACTTAAAAATTTTTAAATATTTTGTGAAATAAGAAATTGCAAAATACATAAATTTGACTACTTCTTTTACTTTATAGAAGAGGAAAAAGTGCCGCTTTAAATTCGCTTTCTTTATTTATAAAAATATTTTATTTGTCTATTTTCTTTATTTTCAGGTGTAAACTTTTACAAATTCAAGGCCTTATAAGAAACCTATTCCGATGTAATTTTCATTTAATTGATTGTTGAAGCTCTCTCATGGTCCAAAATATTGCACAAATAACATGTTTAAAAACTTTATGTATTTATGCTGTTTTATTTAAAACTATAAATATAGAAACGATTTCGAAAATCGATGGTATTATACAAACGAAACCGAATATGTTATAGGCATGGTAAAGCTCTACTTCGAGTATAGAGTCCCTACAAAAAGCACCACGTTTCAGGTAGCCTGTCTAATTCAGTATAGAAAAAGAGTACTTCAGCTTCTTACCAAACAAGAATTGAGATTTTGAATATCAAAGAAATATATTGAGAAAAAAAAATGCTGCCAAACTAGAAATCGGCTCACTAAAGCAATCACCCGCGTGAATGGCGATTTTCGATTTTAAATTTGACATATTATAAAAGATTAAAGAAAAATTTAGCCTTAATCTATTATAATTAGTCGAATTACGAAGGTGAATACGCCAAACACGATAAGGGTGAATACTATTTTATCTACAAAGAACTTGGTCCTCTTTTTGATCTACTTTTAATAGCCGAAGTTTTTGAATATTTTTCACATCTATGTTTTTATGCGGATATTTCTTAGCAAAACGTAAGATCGTAATATAATTATTTGAAAGATTAAGTGGATCCCAGAAAGTTTTCAAGCTCAAGTTTTACGTTAAACTATTTGTTTTAAAAACCAAGAACGAATTAAAAATTTATATTCGCCCAAAAAGTTTTAAAGTAGTTTTAACATTTCTCATAGAAGTTTATGAATTTTAATCTAAATGTGCTTCTTATCAAAAAGATTAACAAAATAAAATTAATTACGATGTTTTCATTATTTTATATCGCATCCAGGTTGTATTTGAATTTATTTATATATTAAGTTTTATTATAACTTCATGAATACGGCTAATAGTGTCGATAACAATTTGGATCACGCAAGCAATCAATTATATAATCTCTGGCTAATCATTTTATGGTAACCACAAGATGATAATAAAATAATTATATTATATTTATTGCTCAAATGGGAATTAATCTCGCTTTTGATAAGAAAGTTTGGCAAAGACTAATAAACAAATCATAAATTTTGGTTTTATCAAAGAGAAATATTATTTTGACAAAGTTTAAAAAGCTTGTCGCCATCTACAGCGGCATTTATTTATTAAACAATAAAGGACTGCTGAAGATGTCTTGAAGGAACGCTTCTACAACAATAGGTGTGATCCCGTACTTTTTGGATAAGGTTCGGTAAAGTGAGAGTAAGTAAAAAAATTCTCTCACATTTTGTTAAAAATGTACAAAAGTAAGGGAGCACAAAAAGCCAATATTATTTACCTAAAGAATATGTCCAAGTGGTATGACATTGTAATACAGGGTATATGGTGTCTGCATGCAGGCTAAGCTCAAGCAGTAATTTATTTATTCGTTATTTACTTTTATTTTATTACAATTTTTATTTAAAATCTTTTCATAATAGCTTTTTGCCGTTTTCGCTTGTTTATCGTTTAAAAACAGCTGATCGTTAGACTGTTTTCCCTATCTGCGCGAAGAAATTTTTCGGGCTGTTTCGTGCGAGAAGAAGAAAAACGTTCTCTCACTTGCCAAACCTTGAGTGCGGGAGCAGTTTTAAGTAAGATTGGGTGCCCACGGGCACCCAAAGTAGAGTACGGGATCACACCTAATATATGTTATTAAATATTAAGACTATGATTGGCTATCCCACACAATCCTTTACAATTTTGTCAAAAAGAAATCTAATAGGATTCTGTAGGTGTACAAAAGTTCGCACCAAAAAGACACCTGCTGCTTCCACACTGTCATACAAAATACACACGCATGTCACAAAATATCTGCAGTCTGTAGTGATAACTCACTTACCTTCTATATGTATCCGATGTAACAAGCATAAGATGTATATACATATATATATATATATATATATATATATATATGTATATATATATATATATATATATATATATATATATCAGCCAACAATTTCACTTGCAACATTTCTCCTTAGGCAATCAACAACAAACATGCAAAAACATATGAAAGCACCATCCAAATGAATGGCACGATATCAATATTTATCACTTTTTTATATTTTATAAATACAAAATATAAGATTTTTCCATATATTTGTGTTAATACAATAACAATTAAATTGTAATATTGAATACTATCCACATATAACTACACAGCCCATGTAATTGAGAAGATTGCTTTTAGTTTGTTACAAGGAGACACAACACAACCTTTTTTTATCTCACATTTACAAATACATGCACAATTTCATCTGATTATTTGCTATTTATTCAACAAATTTGTTATTTATTCGATTGTATGTAATTTATGGCACTTTTTTATTAAAACTTTATGTAAAATGGCAAATAAATAAAAACTATTAAACAGAAGCCCCGTAACGAATGAAGATGTTTGACAGCAACTGTATGAAAACAAAATATACTTTATGTAGAGTTGCATTTTATATAAGCAGAATTATAGAGATGCCATATCAATTATAAATATAGTCTGTGGGATAATAGACGGTTATGAATTTAAATGGGCATTCAATATGCGTATTTGAATGACTTTTCATTCTAACGTCTTTTTATATACAGGTGTAACATTTTACATATTTACTGCCTTAAGCCAATAATCGTGAGAATTAAACTTACGATTTAAGGATTAAATACTTACCATGTGAAAATCGGTGTTATGGTTGTATATATGAGATAAACATATTGACTGGTAGTATAATCGAGTATATACGTTTAAAGTGCTAAAAAAGAGTCTTACAAAGACTAGCCCGTTTTAATACTTTAAGTAAAATTAAGATTTATTGGTAGAAATTTGTAACGAAAAATTGGCTTAACCGAAGTCCTTATTAAACCTTTCGGTTACAATTTGGATTTAAATATGACATAGTATTTGAAAAAACATCTGTTTAAGAGATTCTAATATAAAATATTTTGCTCATACATGTACATAAATATTTCTTATTTAATAGTTTATCATAGATATTGAGTTACAAAATCGTATAAAATTTATTTTATATGTGCATATACTTTTTAGGAATTTACAATTAAGCTCAAGCAGTGAAGGATTAAAGAACAAAAAAACAAGGAAATTTAAAAGGTCTGTTTAATGAAAATGGGTTTTATACATAAAATAAGTTGTTATATTTTATTGAAATTATTGTCAAGTTTACTTATCATCTTGTCAAATTAAATTATCATCTTCAGGATGCCTTTCCACACAGCACACTTTCACTTGCAAATCTGAATTCGGCTAACAGAATGATGGAAACGATACACACATAAATTGTATGAATTTTTTGCTCTGTTCAGGAATGTAGGATACGAAAAGTTGCTGTGTGCAACTGCTTTCTAATAATTTACTGAAGAAAAGTTATTCAATATATTTTCCTTTAAATAAAGAGAAGTTTGATTCTTTATCAAATAAATATAATATTTGTATTCGCTTTCTTAATTCTAAAAATATTTTTTAAGTTTTCATATAAAACCTTAGTTTGACTTAAGAACTAGTATTTTTTTTTTCAAGGATGTTTGAACATATTTTGCATATTTCACGATTTTTTACTTAATATATAAGAGCGCTACGTGGCGTATATCAAGATCTTGTTTCTTATTTAGAGTTTATTACAAACATAGAATAATAATGCACAATTTTTGAGTCGAGTTCTATGCGTGGATTTTATAAAACAAACAAAATCATGCCAAACGTCCCAAGCAAAAGTTGTATGTTGCTGATAAAGCTAATATTATACGCTTTTTCTATTCTTATTGAATACGTTGAACGGTTTTTAGTGCACTCCATTCGAAATGGTTGGTGTGCGTTCATAAGTACGTCGATGCATTTCATCAATACTCTTGAGGTAGTAGGTGCCCGGGAATAAGGCGCTTATACTGCCCGAAGGCGTGTAGGGGGCAGCATGATTATTTTTCTCTCTCACCTCCATCAGTTCGGAAAAGAGTTCAGGTTTTACCTTTTCACGGGAGTTTAATAAGGGCAAAACATAGTCCAATTTTTCGATGAATTTCTGGAAGACATCGGAGTTTGAGGTCACTTTTAGCGAGTACATAGAGGCGGCTAAGCCAGATCCATATGAAAATATGCCAATACGTTTTCCTACTAAATTGTCGGTATTCGAATTCACCAGGAATGAAACTAAGCCGGAATACACAGAAGGCGTGTACATGTTGCCCACTTGATTGGCTAAAAGTAGAGATTTTTTAGTTTTCGTTTCGAAAATATGGCCAAATTGAGTCATAAAAGATTTCTCCACTTCGCGATCGAAATACGTTGATGCCAAAGTGGCAGTATTAAACTTTTCTAGGCCAGGATATTTAATGGCTCTCTTCGTCTCATCTGAAGTTAACAGGAAATCGTTGAAAACTAATCTGGCCACAGATTTTTGTACTAATTTGCAGAAAGGCGTATGAAAAAGTAAAGCATCAAAATTTTCCAGGCCCTCTTGATCTTTTGAGGGATAAAGTTTCTCAAACTTCTTGCGGTACAACTGATAGCAGGTATCCAATGCAGACAAATAACATTGTATCGATAGTTTGCCATCTACTGTGGGATATTCTGAGCTCAAGTCGGGTTTATAGAAATCATAAGCATGTTCCATATGAGTGGCTCGTAGGCCTCGCTCGAATACCAATGGAGCATTTGGTCCAACCAGCATTGCTATAGCACCAGCCCCGCCAGTCGGCCGGGCAGCTCCTTTAGCATATACCGCTATATCGGCACAAACGGCTAAAGCTAAACGACCATCCCAAGAAGATGATTCAATCCAATTTACAGAGTTAAATAAAGCTGATGTACCGCCATAACAGGCATTAGTGGTATCGATACCTTCTATATCGGTGTTGCCACTTTCTGCAAATAATTGCATTAAAACCGATTTAACCGATTTTGATTTGTCTACTATTGTCTCAGTGCCAACTTCTAAACGGCCAATGTCTTGTGCTTTTATTTGATGTCTTTCCATTAAACGGCTAACTACCGTTAAGCATAAAGAATTGACATCTTCACGATCTGAACAGAATCCCATTTTGGCTTGACCCAAGCCTATTGTATATTTACCCGTTGACACACCATCAAATTCTTCCAATTCCGTTTGGTCTACATACTGTGAAGGAAATAAAACCTCGATGGCTAATATACCAACATTTTCAGGCCACATTTTTCTTATTAATAATTGTTCTTTTGTTGCAAAATATACTAGATTTGAAGGGTACGGGAGTTTGGAACCGAAATCAGTTTAACTGAAATGAAGAAAAGAGAAAATAATATTAAGTTTGATTAGATGATTTAATTATTCTGACTATTTTCTTAAAATTATTCTTAAAATATATTCTTAATATATATTTATTGTCACCGAAATAAATAATATCTTATCTGCATCTGCTATAAGCATGGTGCTATTAATATATAAACTATTTTTTCTGGACTTAATTAATTTACTTTTGTTATCAAACTCAACTGCCGCTTCGTTTTAACTGTTTTATACCGATCCCGTGATTTGATTGCAACACCCAAGTCTGGCAGCCTGTTTAATGTGTTGCTTTCTTTATTTACTGCAGTTCGTTAGTTCTTTTTGATTCGAGCGCGTGCGATGTTGTGAAATTGTTTCGGTCGTTAGTAATAAAAAGTTTTAATTATACAATAGTTATATAAATAATAAAAGGAATATCCTTTTTGATGAAATATGTTTAATAAGGCTGTCGCCGGTGCTTGTTGCAAGTTAAAAAGTAAAGCAAACTGATTAATTTGTGTGTGCAAAATATTAAGCCGGCCGGTCGGCCGCCATGTTAGTGAAAATTATAATTCCAGATTATTAAATATATATAACATCGGATATGTAAAGTATTGTATAAAAGTGTTCAGTATGAATATATCCACCGATTTATATAAGAAAATCAAGTCCGGCAAAGGTTTAAAATAGAAATTCAATAATTTGCAAAAAATTCGTTGTGGCCATTTTGCTAGTGCACGCTTGTTGTTCTTTTATTTTTGTTGTTGTTTGAATAGCAACTTAGTTTTCATGTTTTATTAATGTTTCGTTCTTTTACATGTTTGTTGTTTCATGTTGTGTCTTAGATCAAAAGTTTAGTTGTTTTTGTTTTAAATAAAGCAACTTTGCTGCAGTATTTTTTCCAAATGTTTTGTTTTGAAGAGAGAATGTTGTATCTTCGGATTGTGTTGTTTTTATATTTCGCCGAGTGCAATATTTTGAAATTAACGCGGTCGTTGTGAATCGAAAGTGTAACGGTAAAATTAATATAGAAAGTCAATAAATAAATTAATAAAATTAATACATAAATGTTTTTATCGAGATAAGGGTGTAAAAAAACAGCTGAAAATTCATCCATAGTAGGGAACAGTGGTAAGTTGTGCATGCCTGTAAAATATTAATTATTTATTTGCATTCTTATAATTTCTTGACCTCTTTTTAAAATATTGAAACATAAATAAATAATTTTAAATAAATATAAAGCGACCTTGAGCTTATTTGATAATATTATTTGATACGAATATATCAAACTCAAGATCAAAAATTGTCTTTTTTTTTTGGAAATTTATGCACGTAAAATATTTTTTTGACTAACATTTTTAGTTGCCTTGACTATCAAGTGCCCAATACGTTAAATTAAGTTATTATGCTTTGTGAAACTATAATTTTATGGTGCGAAATTGTTTTTATGCGTGTATGCAACGACTTTCTAAAAATCCTTTTTTATTTTGAAATGTGACTGTTTATGATTGTGCGATATAGACATTTCTTTTCAACGATTTTATATTCTTAGTTTTACATAATTACGAAAATTATCGTAGAGCTTTCAAGATATTTTATTTCCCGAAGAGCTCTGGTTTTGCAGAAGTTTTTAATTGTATATTTATTGTTCACTTCACTTTCAACGTTGCTAATTTTCGGGAGATCCGAAATTCGATATCCACCGTCTGCAGACCTCAAACCGAACATATAGATTTTTTAATTTTAATTTCCTGCTGATTCTTTGGACATTTAGAAAACATCGATCGTAAACATAAAAGTTTTGTTGGACGATACATCGGTGTCAAAACAAAACCACATCGACATGATTCTATAAATAGTTCGCGCTTCTTTCGTTCGTTTAAATATATTTTTTTAACTTTAGGGATACTAAAACATCTGCATTCTTATGGTTAGTAAGATTTTATATATTGTCTTTGAATATACAACATTAATGGAACGTTGAATTCGCCGGTGAATTTCCGCTACAGATGTTCCGCTCTCACTTTCATTCACTAATAAAATTTTATTTCATAAAAATATATATTTTACAGAAAAATGAGCAACAGACTAATTCATGTCCATTCAAAAATCTTCGTCTTCTACAATGCCTTCTATGACTTCAATGCCATCATGATTGTTCCAATTTTGAAAACTTTATTTGAATAGGATTTTAAAGTTTAAGATTTAAACTGATTTAATTATATTTTTGTTTTCCTCCTATATGAACTGTTAATGAGATTTAAAATTCTGTTTATGTTTACGTTGATCTTTTAAAAAGTGTATTCCATTAAAATTGTTGTTTATTTGTTATTATGAGGATATCATGTATAACGAAAAATTACGAAAGTTTACAAAAATGTAATAAGTTTTTTTTTTAACTGAATGAACGAAAAATTTGGAAGGTATTAATGACAGAAAATTGTGAAATGTAGCCTAAATCTTTAGCTTAGAAATTAATTAGAAAGCGTTTAAATAATAAATCAACCTAAACCAGAACCCTGAAAACGGATTAATAAATATTGAGAACAATAAAACATTCGCGATAAAAGGTAATAGTAGAAATATACGCGAATTTATTAACTAACAAAATGAATTTTATTGCTCACAGTACAAAAAAAGTTGAAATATATTTTCAGAACGTTAAATAATTTAGTCTTTTACTATTTAAAATGCGTGCAAACATGATTTTCTACGTGTTCGCACTGTATTCAATCATTCGTTACATTGAACATTAAAATACTCTCAATAGAAAAGGTAGTTTATAACAAAACAAAGTTAAAGTTGTTATACCGAAGTTGGGCTGTAAAATTTTTATATATTTTTAGCAAACTTCTATAAAACTCTTCTGTTTCATTTTCTGAGTGTTGCACTACTTTTCCAGAATTCGTTTTAGCATTCGCCGGAACTGGAAAAACTAATATCCGTTTCTTAATTATCACACACGTAGTGGTGCCAATAGAATCTCTCTCCACATTGAATATTTCGGTTTCCGTTTGGCCAAACACTTGTTGCTCGTTTTTTGCATACAAAATATACTCTGTTCGTTGCTACTGAGGCTGTTTTGTTGGTTGACATTTTCTTGTACTCTCAACTAAAACTTGTTGCTTATACTCATTGATGTTTAGATACATTTTGCTATAAAAGCATTTTTTCGGTTTCTTTGAAATGTTTCGATACTATCGCTACTCTCACGAAGCATAAATAAACATATTGGAATTTTAAACTGGGAGTTGTTAATGGTATTCGACATTAGTAGTTACAAATCTGTTACTTATTAAACCATTTATTATGTTGGTTCCAAAATTCTTTGGGAATACTGATATTTGCAACTGCCAACAAATTAAATTTACATATCACTGAAGCTGTTTGTACTGAATGAATAATTTATAATTATTTTAACCAAAAATTTTTCACAAAAAAGAAGTTATCGAACACGCCATCCTGTCCGGATGTATTTATCTTGTACATTAATTAATACCTTTAAGCTCTTCTGCTAACATTTTACTTACAAATTTACGGAGCTTTCAGACAAGTATTTTTCTACTTCTAAAAAGTACGTGTGAACAATTTTTAAATTTTTGTTCAAATGAAGCAATAAAATTCCTTCGATGTGGGAAATTAAACTGGTGTCATACCAAAGAAAGTGTTTGTTTTTAATTTACTAAACAATCGATTCATATAATTAAACGCCTGGCTGTGCAATTAAAATTATAAAATTGATTTAATGCAGCTTATAAATTAATTATTTAACTTTTTTTTTAAATATTGGTTTTCATTGTAATACTATTTACGTTTCATTCCAAGACACTTCTTGCTGGAAAGCTTTTCTCCACGTTAACGCACAAAATTATTGTATATTTTTCAAAACCCACACTTTCACTTTTATGTTTCAAAAATGGTAAATAAATCATAAGAACTATAAAATTATCAATTTACCAAAAGTGGCGTGTTAAAAGCCGTGTGTTTTTACCGGACGCTTAAAGTATAATAACTTGAAATGGCAAAAAATATTTCTATTAATATGATATTTTCGCTCTTTATTGATTCTTCTTAAAAAAAAAAGCAGACGAAAATAACAAACCAACATATTTTGGGCTTAAAAGTTTACAAGAGGAGTAGATAAACTTTAAAAAATACAGCGATTCTTAAATGTTTATGCTTATAAGAGTCTGGATAATCAAAATTCGTCAATTAGAAAAACTTTCTTAATTTGCTTTTTTTCTTGCACTAGTTTTGTGTTTTAGTGAACTGAACACCGATGCAGAATCACTGGCTAACAATCGAACACAAGCTAAAGCCCAAAGAAATACAATAAAAAAACTTTCTCCGTTAAATATTGAAGATCACTACATGCGAAATAAATAAATGAATGAACATGAGCCATTATAACACTCCTAAAACCAATCAAAAGAAATCAGATATATAAAGAAAACCACTTCAAAAAAAAAAAAAGACTATATAAATATTTATATTATTATCAGTGTCTGAAACAGGTACACACACCCCAACGGCGCTCTCAAGTCTATTTGAGAATCTGAGTGGAATACAAATACCAAATCTGAATTCAAGTCGATAGCAACTGCACACAATTCGATGTCTAAAGACTAACGTGATAATTGTTGTAATCTCTCTCTTATTAATACAACAACAACAACAATTTATAATCCTACTATTACTTATGGGTTGATTGGTAAAATTCCTGTTTTTCATGGGTGCTAATTGTTTACAAACAAATTTCATAATAAATTTGGGTTAATGAAATGAAAAACGCTTGACAACATCTCTCACGGCTCTACTCTTGCGTGTTTAGATGATGGATGTGCAAACACAGCGGAAATATCGCTTTTATTATATAATGCTTGGATCTCTTTTAAAAAAATTTTGGCGTGTGTTATAAAAACTTGCCAAAAAGAAACTATAAACAACTTGTTTCATATGCCTGTTAAACGGTGGGTTTTGTTTTTATCAGGGGCAAGCTGACACACTTTTACCAGCATTTCTCAAACCATTTCTTGCTTAACATCCACAGCTAAAATTTCGTTATGACATATACGCTTCAAAATAGCACGAATCGTTCTCAACTACTTCATCACAGAAACTTAAAGAACTCGTTGAGGAACTTTCATATGCTCAGGATTAGTAAAACTTATCATAAACTACTTGTTCCGAAACGGAGCATTTTCTTCTTTGTGATAAGAAGTGACCAAGAAAAAGAGCAGATTCTACAAAAACTATATATTTTTCCACATAAACAAAATCAGCATTTTTCATAAAAAATTCAAAAAAACATCGAAATATTTCTGAGCGAATGGGCCCCAAAAATTTTGCTTTAAAATGCAACGAAATTTTAAGCAAAAACAGATATAATTATCTTATTGAAACTTGCATATTTTTCTATAAAATGGTACTTAGAAATACAACATACTTTTTCTTAGAAACACAAAAAAAAATTTCTGTTAAATCTTTTAGATTGAAAGAGGGTTTTTTACAAATTAGTAAAAATTTTCCCACGCAAAATATAACTTCTTCCTTAAGATTTGCTCGTAAGAAATTAAAAATAAATTTTTTTTAAATAAAATTCAATAAAAGGTTGGCTCCAAAGGCCATACTTGCAACGTTAACCGCAAAACTATCCAGATTTCTTTTTTACAAAAACAATGTTCATAGAAAATAAAACTTTTTCTTTAAAATAATAAAATAGCTTATCAGAAAAAATATTCCTTTTTTTGCTTGGAAAAATTACTTGCAAACGATTAGATATTTCGTATTAATAGGTGTTCTAAAATAGATATTTTGTTTATAAAAATATTACCAAGAACAATGATTTATTTCTTGAGAATTTGCTGGAAAATTTAGCATTTTCTCAAATACAATAATTTTTTTTCACAAAAATTCTGCGTTACAACCATTATTTATCTTAATTTGTATAATAAAATTCCCAGTAAAATTTTGTGTACTTTGAACTTTCTTTATTATTGCATACATTCGTTATTTCCACTGTTTTTATTTATATTTTTATTAAACTAAACATTTAATGTTTATTTTCCTTACCATTAAACACAAGCAGGAATTGTAAATGTGTATTGATTAAAATCAATTAATTTCGTAAGTTTTTGTTTCGTTTTTATATTTTCTTTTGCCACTTAACTTGCGATCGTTCACAACCGTTTACAAGAAAATCACTTGAGTATCTGATATACAATTCGAACAGAGTTGTGAAACTCGCTCAGCAAAAGCAAACAATATTATTTGCGATGAACAGAAGATCTAGTGAATACGGGCGCTTTTTCTTTTCTTTCTCTTTGTGATGGATTTTGGAACGGCATGTAAACAACAGTATGTGGTGGAAAGTAAACATATTTTTTTTACTGTCCACTTAAATTTTTGTTTGTTTTTGTTAAAGAATTTCTTCCAATTGTTGAAATTTGTTCACAATTACATTCCATTGTAGATATTATTAGCAAATAATGACTGGGGCTCATCAATGGCATCAATTTCATTTCCCTATTGAAGGTTTTTGCTTTCATAATGTCTTCCATTCTTTTAAATTTATTTTAATTATTTGGAACATTTATAAATGAATACCTGAGGTTAAATGTCAGTGTCAAAGTTGTAAACAAATGCAATTTGCATTTAAAAATATTGTTATTCAAAGAATCTGAATGAAAGTTGTTTTATTTTAATGTAAATTTTTGGCAAAGCTCAAATTGTTTCCAGTGATCAGATGTTATGATTGTTTTAATTATTTCATTTGCCAAAACATGCCCGTGTAGAAAATTACAAGGGTATTCAGTTAATAAATTAAATAATTAGACTGAAATAGTGTTGTTTTTTTACCCCAATTCGAATAAAAGTGTACTAAATACGTACATATTTATAACAACGAATGAAATACAGAACAACTTAATGCATTTTCTTATCTAGAAAACACACAATTGTTTTCAATTAAAAGAATAGCAATTGAAGCTTTATTTTTAACGATCATCTATATCTGAAGCACTCAGCTTTTGAGCACTTAACTGCTTTAGGCAGACAATTTTCAAAAACTACAAATTATAAATCTGCAGATACCGCAGATACAAATAAAAAAATCGCTGACACAAAACATTTTGTTCTTTCGCAACCCTCCTTCAAATATTTATAACTCGTTGTTATGAGAAATGGGCTTCAGAGCGCAGTCATGCATTCAGACATTTAAAATTGTTATTTTTTTTTTTTTTTTGCAATGGATTAAGAAACCTAAACTACAAACAAAGCCTTAATTTTTTATTTCTCTTTTTAGTTGATCGCTAAAGGTTAATAATGTACTTTAATAAAAATTGCGAAACTCACTTTAAAAAAATCCAAAAAATTACATCACAATCAGTTTATTATTTAACATCTTTGCTACAGAATCAATATTCTGATATTTTTGCATTTTCTGGCACAATACCATCGATAAGCGAAATGACCAAAGTGTTTAATGAACTTTAAGATAAGAATAAAAGATACGTTTAATTTATAACACAATTGGGTTAAGTTCGTAAGTTTATATGATTTCATATACAACAATACCAAAGCTATTACAACAAATATTTGATGAAATAAGTTAATTGTTTAAATATGAGTTTAAATCTATTCGTTTGAAGGTATATTTCTTTATGAAAATATTAAAACGGTTGGCCCTAAGGCCATGCCTGCAAGTAGCCGCTTTTTTGTTGTTTGTTGTGCTGTTCTATGCTTTCGATCTCAAAAGTCTCTTTAGAGTTTGATAAAACCGTGTTATTTAAATAACTAAAGAATCAGCCGATTCTTAATTGGTTAGCGCTGATTGAAGTAGTCCTGTGAAAGAATCGAGAACATTAATATATCTCACGGGTACCTATATAGTTTCGAATTTTTTAAATCACTTTTCTCGAAATTTACCCGGTTCACGGCAAATGTCGTGGTCCGACTGGTAAAGCCGTTTAAATGGTATTAAAACACTTTAAAAAATAAGTTATTTATTCTCTAAAATTTACTCTTCCGAAACGGTCCCGATTCAGAGAAAATCTAAGTTTCTTTGAAGCGTGGTTCATTTTCTAATAGCCAGGGAAGCTTCTATGACATCTACAGAGAACAATGACATCTATAGAGAACTCGATTTTTGCAAGACGAGGTTAAACCAATAACATTGTCGAGCACTAAATTTGTTAAGTGTAAGCCTGCAACTCGAAAAGAAAGGAATTTCAGAAATATTTATATACAATTTCCTACTGTGCGAACATCTGTTTTAGAAAACAAATTCTTTTTAAACGAATAAAATAATTTGATAGATTTTATACATTTTATACAAAAGAAACGAGAACGCTATCAATGGAATATAGATATATTTCTAACAGGTATTAATATAATCCAAATTGATTAACATTTTACATCCTTCTGCGACCTCCAAGAAACTGCTGTAGCGTACTTCTATAAATCGGCGAGGACCACAAAACTCATGCACACAAACTTATGCCTGTAAGTCACTATCAGTTAATGATTTTAATGACTCATCAGAGGTTCTTTTGAAATGTTTATATTCTGGTGCATGTGGAATTATAAGCGTTTTCCGCACAAAAGCCGCATTTTTAAGTTCATATACAAACATACATATAAACCGCGACACAATGTATGCATGGATGTGTGTGTGCGTACAAAGTACGCCAAAATGGAAACAACTGTTTATCTATACGTTCTATTTATTATTTTCTTTAAAATCACATGTTGAAAAATTAAATAAAAGCCATCCATGCATTCTCACTACCGACAAATCTTGTATTTTCCGTGCTTTAACTAACCCCCATCATGCCCATGTTACATCATGCCCTTATTAAATGACAAATCACACCATTTGTACAGCGTGACAAAGTGGTACATCAGATATTTTGCATTGGATATAAAACAAGAAACTTAACCACAACACAAGATATAAACTTTCACTTCTTTTCATTTTAATGGATTTCAGCAACACAAATTTTACCATCTTCATTTACAAGATTTAACACAAAAACCACTTTTCTCTTTTACAAGCAAATCAATTCAGAAGGGTTCAACACAATTCATAATTTGATTTCATACGTTTGATAGAATTCCTGCTTAATTTTTAACTAATTCTTTTTATTTTATTTAAGTACACGTACTTCTTTATAGAAATTTATGTTGTACAAGACGTCCACGCCAACGATTAAGTTTATTACGATGAGGTTGTTCACAGTTCCCTTTTGACTTCGGCATAAATTTCATCCAATCCATTTTCAATTATATCGACGTCATTAGTTTTGTTTTTGCCTTTTATCTTGAAATTTGCTTGCTAGAACAGCTGACTTTGACGTTACCTTTTAACTACATTTTCGTGGTGAATGGTTTGGTGGTAGCTTTAGTTAGGTTTATGACTTAACTAAATGGTGTGTTTTATTGAATTGAAAATTAAAGTGTTTGAAACTACACTCAGTGTTGCCAAGTCGTGAGTTACCAGCATGAAATTGATGGACAGACAGCTGAAGTCTGTTGGTTGCACCGCTTGTTTTGTTGTTGCACTATTGAGATGATGTGGCACTTGGGCCATGGCTTACTCCTTTGATACTTAAAAAACTGTAAAAATTTTGTGAGAATTTTTGTTTACACTACAATTTGTGTCTTATATGTAAGTTTTATAAAAATTTGCAACAGTTTAATAATTCACAAAATAAAATTTAATTTTATATAAATTTAAGTTTTTAAACAAATTTTGTAGCGCTTTTTGAGCAGAGTAACAGAGCTTTTAGATTATAAATAGTTTCCAGTCATGTTCCTTATATAATAAAAACTTGGTAATCCAGAAAATTTATTGCAAAAATCCTAATCCGGACTATTAAATTATCCGGGAAAGCGCATAAAAAAGGAAGAATATTGTTTTGTATTTAAAATAAGATAATAAAATAAAATAAATAAATAATTAAATATAACGAACGACTCGTGAAGCAGTAAAAAGCTGTTTTCGAAAGCCGCTACACTCTCCTCATCAGTGCTCATATGACCATATGTATATTAGACGGCTTAGTTGAATGTGATAATAATTCTTATTTATATAAATTTTGTTATGCAAAAGAATTTGAGAATAAAATCGAAACGATGTTAGCAAACTTTAAATATCTGTGTTGCCGTTTGCTTATTTTCTTCATGTCCCAATTTAAACGTTTTTTGTTCCATTTTTAGTCAAGCCGAAATTGTTTTGGTTTGAATATTTTTTGTACTGAAATATTTTTTGTACTTTTATTTTTCAGATATTAACTCAAGTCAGTAGCCTGAATATGATTTGTATGTATTTGAAACGAACTAATTAATTATATTCAATTAATATTTACTTATATTCAATTAATATTCGTAACTACAGCAGAGCTGTGGTAATCGTGCTGATTTTTTTTATCTCAAACGTTTCAAAGTTGTCAATTGAGAATTTTTAGTTAGTTTCTATGCGCATTTGATTGGTCCACCTCATATTTTTTGAAACTTGCACTGAACTGAATGAGAAGTTTAAAAAAATATACAAGTTATAACAAGAACTAATTGATAACCTCTTCTCTTTATTTTCTGACTTTATTATTCTACATTGTCTGGCTCTTTCCCAACTCTGATTGCAGTTGTAAGAGATTAAACAAAAAAACAATGAAATAATTAACACCGAGACTATGAAGTCTTCGATCTCGGGATCGACTTTGCACTCAATCATGAATGTGGTATTAACTTTTTTCTCGTCTGCTTTAGTGCATGGTTGTCTTAATTTTTCCGCTTTATTGGGGAAGGTATAGCACTGCGTGCTGAACATAACCGGCAGTGATTCACTCTGTCATGCACCCAAAGAGCACTCACTCTCCTCCGCCGATGTAAGAATAAAAATGCTACAACACTTTCTCTATCTTCATGTGTCCTCGCACTACTATTCCATTCATTCTAGTACCGTTAGAAGGCACTAAACATGTATGAACAATCCTTCGAGTGTTGGTGCTACTTAAACATGTTTTATTTTACTTCGAACATTGAAAGTTGAATTTATTGGATGCATTTTGGAATGCAATTAAAAAGATTTTGATTGTGAAAACTTTTCTGATATTTTTCGCTCTTTGTTTTGTAAACCACTTATAAAACACTTATTCCAATTCCGCTTACCGTGCTTTTCTGAAAATGCCGGGACCACTTTCTGTTAAGTATATGTTTTACATTCCTGCCAACTTGTAGTTTTCACAAATTTTATAAAATTTGATGTCTTATTTCTTACAATCTATTATTTGTTAATCAGTTTGGTCTTTCCATTAAAACACACGGGACTAAACTATTGACGTCAAATAAATATATAATAAAATTGAGCAGAAATTTCTTGAAGAAAGAGTGTTTATGCGTAGATAAAAATCAAAGTCTACGGTCGCTCTTAAAGAACTTTTAATGTCACAAATGACTAACGTCGCCGAGATGCGTATTAGCGAGAACGTACTGTACTAAAAGAGAAAAAGATACGGTATTTTAAGTGTCAACCGAACAATCGTCAATTTCGGACTCAATTTCGGAACTCTTTTTTTAATTTTGAGAACAAAAGAAACAAAATAAAATGGTTAAATATGGCAGGTCTACATTCGACATCCCTGATAGTGAATTGTATTAAATTTTTTGATATTTTCTTTACAAAAATGTACAACCTATTTTTAGGATTTAATTGCTTTTAAATAAAATATTTATGTAAATTAAACAAAAATTTGCATGCCAGAGCAAAAAATATTTCTCACTGGCCTTCTTTTAAAATATTTTATTTGCCAAGTCTTATTAAAAATGTGTATAATTTTAGTTAGAATAAAAATAGTTGCAAAACCATTTCCAAGGTCGTTTGAGGACAAATTAAAACACCAAGATATCGTGCTGCTGATAATTTGCTATGTAGTGCTTCAAACTATGTACGTTTGCCAGACGTTGAAGTAGGAAATTAGTTTGTCAATAGAAAAACCCAAACAGAATAATAAATTTGTTGCTACAAAGCGTTTTTAACAACAGAGTTATCAGGCTGGTAAATTTTGTGTTCTTGATTAAATTAGAAAAAAAATACATGTTTATGAACGTGCATAAAAACTTAGAGATATCGCCCAGCCTGGGTACTTGTAATTAAAATTTATTGAGTTGAACTTTCAAATGGAATAATAAATTCCTTTAAAGGCTGATTTCAACAATAAGATATCGTGCTAGTTTTTATTAAATATTATTATTGTTTCTACAATCAACAATCACAATTCGCTGGCGCTAAACAAATTTATGCATGCACACACTTGTGTGTGTGTGTGTGTGGATATGTGCAAGTGTATGTATACATACACACATTGGGAAACGGTTTATAAAATATTCAACTATTTTGTTAATTTAAATTAGAAAACAGGTCGATATCTTTTAACACTAGACTGTTAACAAGACGGCGCCACGCGGCGTGCAACCACACCCATTTTGGAATGCGTAATTCTACATGATGAAGACGTCATTTGGCGGGTGGAATAATACGATTTGACGGCGTTGGGCTTTTTGGCGAGGCTACCTCGAACACCGGGTTCATGCGGACAATTAGTTTTCAGCCTTTGAGAACACCCTTCAAGTATCGCCGAGATAGTGTCCGATATGAGCGTACTGGGTAATTCTAAAGTGGTGTGTCTCCTGCATAAATCCTCACACAGTCACACACCTCATTCATGTACATACTCGTATATTTTTTACCATTTTCCGGTGCATATTTTAAATTATTATTAACCCCTTTCTGAAATACAAACAACAATGAGATGCCGTAGCAACGTCCTTCTACAGTGTTAATTGGCTTTTCTGTATATCGTCACCTAAAATGCAAAATAACGTGTCATTATTTTTCCAAAATTTACAGGAGAAGCATAAAACTTTATAAAATTACAACTAACTATAGGGTGTGAGAACCATTATTTTGATTAAAAATTTCAACAATTTGCACGCGTTGCTCTGGTGTAAGGCGATCCATAATGAAATGTCAAAACAAACTGAACAAAAAGCAACTGTCAGCTGTTAAATGGGTGGTCGAATAAAGCAGTGATGCCAACTCAAAGATGTATCACTCTATAAAAACACCCTATATTTGGAATACTGAAATAAAAACTTTTAAATTCCAGAATAAAATTATTCTGTTTGATTTTAATCTGGACTTGGAAATTAATTTCAATATATCACGTAGTTCCCCTTTTATAACGCTTTTTGCTGCTCCTATGAATTTTGGCAAAATTATGGATATGACATAGAGAGTGTCATTATCGATGTGTGTATATGTGTCAGTGTGTAAGTACGTAAAGAGTTCTACCCAATTTAAATATCCTGTGAATAAGAACCGATTCTAACCGGTGCGTTTTGAGAAATCTTAAAAAATCAAAGAAGCAAATATTTTGAAAATAGTTTCTTATTTTTAAATAAGTTTTAAACGACTTTACCGGTCGATATCACAGAATAATCAACTCTGGTTAACCGGCTTTAAACCGGTTAATTCGGTCGTGAGATATCGTAAATGAAATAGAAATCGCAATAAGTGATATATTTCCTGGACACCGAAATTGTAAATTTGATTTATAGATTCTTTAATGGGAATGAAAAAACCCATTAAAGAATTAATCGCCGCTAATCGGTTGGGAATCGGTTATCTCATTCAAAAGTTATAGAAGTTTAAATATTTATAAATTTTTTTTTGTTTGTTTTATCAAACTCTCTTCGAGCTCAAAAGCCAAGAACAGCACAACAAGCCACGTGGCGATAACTTTATGATCAAAAATTGGCGGAGGGTTGTAGGGATGTCGTTTAAGATCAACCGATTGCCAAAATATTTTTATTTTTTATTTTTCTCTAGTATTTTGTAGAAGTCTTGGGGAATTCCCTATAGAACAGTATTAAGGGAAAAGTTTTTATTATTTTGTTGTAAAATAAAAGTTATATGGGCTTCTGCGACCACTTTTGAGCCACCCTGTATAATAATTTTCATTTCGCAGAGAGCTAAAACAAACACCCCCCGATTTGTATTTAAGTTAATGGCGTTTTCTTTTCTAGAAAACATGTAACATTTTTTCGCTTTATTATTTTTCTTTAGAGATGTTGGATTAATTTCTAATAAATTCCTTATTTTGAAATGGCAAAATGTTGCCATTTTCTGTTAAAAAAAGTGTGAAAAATGTTACATTATTTTCAATGAATTCCTTATTTTGAAATGGCAAAATGTTGCCATTTTCTGTTAAAAAGTGTGAAAAATGTTACATTATTTTCAATGAATTCTTTATTTTGACATGGCAAAATGTTGCCATTTTCTGTTCAAAAGTGTGAAAATTGTTGCATTATTTTCAATAAATTCCTTATTTTGAAATGGCAAACTGTTGTATTATTTTTTATAAATTCCTTATTTTGAAATGGCAAAATGTTGCCATTTTGTGTTAAAAAAGTGTGAAAAATGTTGCATTATTTTCAATAAATTCCTTATTTTGAAATGGCAAAATGTTGCCATTTTCTGTTCAAAAGTGTGAAAATTGTTGCATTATTTTCAATAAATTCCTTATTTTGAAATGGCAAACTGTTGTATTATTTTTTATAAATTCCTTATTTTGACATGGCAAAATGTTGCCATTTTCTGTTAAAAAAAGTGTGAAAAATGTTGCATTATTTCCAATAAATTCCTTATTTTGAAATGGCAAAATGTTGCCATTTTCTATTAAAAAGTGTGAAAATTGTTGCATTATTTTCAATAAATTCCTTATTTTGACATGGCAAAATGTTGCCATTTTCTGTTAAAAAAAGTGTGAAAAATGTTGCACTATTTTCTAGAAAAGAAATTGACATAAGATTTTTATTACAAAACTTTTCACTTAAATCTAGATTTTCTTTTTTTTATAATTATTTAACTTAATCTTGTTTAAATAAACAATGCGAAACTTAAGGCTAAAAATATCACAGTTAACCTCAAATGCACGACACTAAAGATGACTCGGCGTCACCAAAGTCTGCAGCAGGTTGGGTGATATTGTTGTACTATTTAAGATTGTGTCGTGGCTATCATGATAATCGTGATCTTCGAAATGATCGTGGCCGTCCAGATGATCGTGCCCATGATGATCATGGTCATGACTGTGGCCTCCACCTTAAAAAGAAATGAAAAGGAAAGTTTTTTTTTAATAATTTTCTTTTTTATAAATAAAAAAAAAAATTAAATAAAATTTTCTGAAAGGCAATAAATTATTACACACGCCGCTGTTGACTTAGTATCGGTTTTAGTTACACATTTAAATGCAACTTATTTCTTATCTGCGCCATATTTTTTGCTTTTGTAAGACTTCGTCGCTTTGTGAAGGTTGCTTAATTATTATTGTTATTCTTATTTTTTGTTAAATTTATTTTTATTACTGCGACATTGTTGCTAACTTTTATTGCTTTAGCAGGGAATGTACATATTTCTTTTATTGTCAAGCGGCAGCCATATTCTATTTATTTGAAATAATTCTGAGACAAGAATATTTCAAATAATAATATGTCTGACAGGGATGGGCATGTCTAATCACAGGTTGTCACTGAAATGATAAGCACACTCGACAGTGCAGAGCAGCGGTGCGTGGCTTTTGATCAATTTAATTCAAACATAATATTTTTATGAAAATTTATAACTTTTTGTCTCTTTTTTCTGTTATCACAATTTGCTTATCATAATCTGTTTTATAGTTTCGGAATTATCAATAGAAATTTTTTTTGAAATCTTTTTTGAAAAAGATAAATAATTTTGTTTTTTATATTTATTTAAGTGGTGACAAGTCATAAAAGATACAAGACTTTAAACATGAAGTGAGAAAAATATTTACTTTTTTTATAGAAGAATAACAACATTCCTTCGCCGGTGCGGGGGTGAGAATTCAGTTCAGCATGCAATTTTTGAAGATTGGATGTATACATTTTAAAGACGTTATTTATAATATATAAAGTTAATGTTTAAAATAAATTTTTTAGGAAAATTATGCTTCAAGGCACCCATCAAGTGCGCATTATTATTTTTTTTTATGAATTCGTCAGTATTTACGACTTCAGTCACAAAAAATATTCTAGGTTTATAAGAGATACAGTTTGTATGAGAAAATTTGTTTTATAAGCAGCTTATAAGTCTTAAATATATTTTATGAATAAGGCCTTAATATGTATAGAGCCGCGCGATCACAGAATTTAAGTTAATGCTTCAAACTAGAGCGTACAATTAAACGAGGCTTTGTTTTAATTTAATCGGTTAGTAACCGGGTAATTTTGGATTAATCGGTTAATCGATTAACAAAATTTGTCTGGCATTAATTAATTTCAATATGTAACATGATATTAATTGTTGATTATATAGAGATTTTATTAGAAGAAAACAATAATAAAACCAAAATAAAAAATTTTTTAACCTAAAAATATGAGATCCCGGATATTTCCTAAATTGATCTCTTAGAAGTAGAATTTGGTTAAAGTACTTACGATATTTTTTTTTTCTAATTTTAACAAAACCTTATTCGAAATAAATCCAATTACTACTCGTACATATTGAATAAGTTGAAAGCAGTTCGCAGTAGAGAACCTTTTATGGTGACATTCCCGTTTGTAATATTTAATTGAGAAGAATTAAATAGAGAAAACCCATTAAAAATATGTTGAAATTCTCTATAAAAAATATAAATTTTATTAATTCGGTTAATCGGTTACTCGGATTGAAATAACCACTTTAAGCAATAATTGAAAATAGGCAATTTTACTTCGAACAGTTTTAATCGGATAGTAGTTATTCGACTAGCTGATTAACGGTTAACCGCTTGAATACCCTACTTTAGCCACATTCATCGCAGCAGGCTATCGATTAATCAGGGTTTCGTGCTAATCGATTAATCGCAAGAATAATTATTCAAGGTAAAAATTTAATAATAATCGAAAAATTCAGAATTAGTCGGTTAATCGAATACTTAGAATTTCTATAAGGTTTATTAGTTGACAAATAAGCCAAAACATTTGATTTTGCAAAATAAAACTTTTTATTAAAAACGTAGCAACAATTTAGCAAAAGCTGCTTCAGAAAATAAAAGAGGAACACTTTTTAACCCTGAATGATTACTGTTCGTCCAAGCAACGCAGCTCATTTGCTCTTTATCTTATAACTCTCTTAATTTGCTCAAATTCGTATCGAGTTTTTAGAGAAAAAATTGTTGTTTTAATTTATTCTATTTTTGAAAATATTTTTGTTTATTTTTAACTTATTTTTGAACGTTGTTTGTCACTTCAACTAACGTACAAAAATAAAGAGTAACCATTCAGGGTTAAATAAAAAAAAATGTTTTATTATTTTGTATATAAAAAAATAATCGTTTAAAAAGAGTTTGCCTTATTCATAAAAAAATATTTTATGCTTATAAACTGTTTACATATCATATATTTTGTGAATAAGGCCCTAGATGTTAAGATTTCAAACGATTTCATTCTTTTGTTTCAATGAAACTCGAGTTAGAAAATAAGAAAATATTCTTTCACCTTTTGTTGATGTTGGACTGATTCGAAGTGAAGCGTTCTGCTTTATAACATTCTTTTGCTTGACTTTTTCTAAATGTTGAGTCCAGGGTAAATTCAAATATTTTATTTGTTTTAATATTTCATATGATGGGCATGCATCGGCATGCTTTTTTTTACATAAAAGTAAAAGAAATATGTGCTGTGAAAAAATATATTCGATTAATCGACATAAATTATTTGAATTATTCGTTAAATAAAAATAAGAAATTTTAAATTGCTTATGGCGCAAAATTAATCGATTAATGGAACAACGGTTAATTGCTGTAGTAGGGTATTCTACTATATGGTGTTTTTTATAGAGTGATACAACTTTGAGTTGGCATCACTGCTTTATTTGACCACCCACTTAATATCTGATAGTTGCTTTTTGTTTAGTTTGCTTTGACATTTTATTATGGACCGACTTACACCAGAGCAACGCGTGCAAATTGTGGAAATTTTTACCCAAAATAATTGTTCTGTTCATCAAACTTATCGTGCACTTCATCCATTCAAAATTTTATTTTCCGATGCAGCCCATTTTTTTTGTTGAATGGGTACGTAAATAAACAGAATTGTCGCATTTGGAGGGAGGAGAATCCACAAGCTTTTATCGAAACGCCATTACATCCGCAGAAAATTACGGAGTCATTGGCCCATATATCTTCAAAAACGATGATGGTCAGAATGTTACTGTTTGTGAAAATCGGTGTTCCAGATTGCGTCTTGTACGCGCCAGCCTTGGCGGCCACATGGCCGAAATCATATTTAAACATTAATGTCATAAGATATCCAATAAAGACCGTTTCATTGATATCAAAAATATATTATTGTGTTTTGTTATGATTTAAACTTGTATCGCTTTATAAAAAACACCCATTACAAATGTCGCTACCAACAGTTGTCGCTTTGTAGCCAGCTACAGAATTATTTTATGATAAATCCACCGAATCAATAATGCAGAGTAGCGGTTTAGAAATTCGCATATACGCCAGTGATGCCTCTTTCATATGGGATAAGAAAAAAAACGCTGTTAAAACAAAATGTAGAAATTAACGAGCCTCGAAATAAAATTTCTTTTCAATTTACGGTCAGCAGACTGCGGGCGTTTAAAACGTAATCACAACGACCTTGTCAGCAACTGTCAGAGAAAACAGTATGGCCAACTAGTAGACGTTAATGGCAAATACTATCAGTGTAACCAATTCATACGAACGTTATATGGGCCCCACTTGCTGACATGGGCCCGATTTTTCCAAATAACTTTTCTAAATTATACATTTTCTATTATCAGAATTGTCATTTTACCCAATTTTTTCCATTCTTTTATTATTAACGTGTCAATCAAGTTTAACTATTTTTCTTATCATCATTTCAAAAAATAAGCTAACAAATAGTTCTTTCACCAGACAATAAAAGTATTTTAAAAGCAATTAAGAAACATTTGTGAGATAGTCAACTACTTAACTCGAATAGAATTTATTTAATTAATCCCATAATATTTTACTTTCAAATCTTATCAACAACTGTTTGATACCACATGAATCAAGTAAACATAACAACAGAGCAAGATTTATGAATGACCTAATTTCGAAAATGGTCGTATATTTGATGAAATGGATTTTGAACTGTATGAGAAGCTAAAATTGGCCATTCAGCGGATAATGGAAGGCAAGCAGACTGGGCACAGAGTAGAGTGTAGTTTTTATAGTCCAGGCCAAAGCGTTGAGTAGACGAGAATTCGAATAAATTTCTTTCAATAAATGAAGTTCTATCAGATGTAATACGATGCTCTAAATATAAAAAAAATTACTTTTTACGCACTTATAACTTTTAAAGGCGTGCCACTGCCCACTTTTCGAGTTATGAAATAATTTTTCCAGTTAAATAAATTTTACATGTTCAAGTTTCTTTTGAATTGGTTAAGTATCAGCAGCTAAAAATGTATATTTACTTTCTGTGGGCGTGTCGCTGCCCACTTTTTACATTTGATATTTTATTCCTACATGAATCCATCGTGTGCGCAAGGATTCAATAGTAGTAAAACAGAAATCGATGACAATGCAAATTCACATTTTATAGGCGTGGCAGTGCCCACCTTTAATATCATACAATTTTATTGTCACATGAGTTCTATGTGTTTGTGAAGTTTCTTTGAAACAGATGAAGTATATATTCGAAGGTGTCCGTGCCACAATTTAGTAGCCCCATTCCGGGGTAATAATCCGAATTGATTTCCTGATCAAGCAGGCCTGGCACACTATGTCAAACTATATCAGATTTTTAGAGATTATAAGGGAGTATCACCGCCCACTTTTCGATACATAAAATTCAGCTAAATTCCAAGTTTGTGAAGAGTTGGACTTGAAGCAATTTCTTCTGCGTTCTATTCAGAATTTCATCTGTGACTTCTAAATTCTTTGCACGATCGCATCAGAAATGTTACACATGAAACGATTGCGCTTTAATATTCTGCTTTGAAAATATCTGTCCTTCAACATGCTTAAATATTTTAGATAAAAATAGATTCATAATTTTCGAGTTATCAACTTGATGGTCGTTGTTATTGTTGCCTTTTTATCTCTCTGTGTATGAAATTTTATCACTTTGCAATCTAAAAGCTTTTAATGATGCCAAAAATTTATGATCTGAATGTTTTTAAAAATTTTTAAGCTTTAAAACGGCAAGAAACGTTTTATACAGTTTGTCAGTTAAGAATTGCCAAAAATGTTAATGAACAATTTCATATGATTATCTTTGCTTTTCTGAAATTGTAATTCCAAAGATTTTTTTTTTAACGGAAATCTTAAAATTATATTGTGACAATATTAATAATTTTATTAATGGATTTGAAAGTGTTTTCAAAATGAAAATTAAGACCTGGTCTTAACGTTAAAGCTATAAAAATGCGATATTTAATAAATTCAGGTCTTGGCACACAGATTGTGCAATAAATTTGTTTATAATAAATAAAATCTCTCATAGAAATAAGGGTATTTGTGGTTGGACTTTTTTCTACTTTTCATAACACTTCATTCACAAACTGTACTGCCGCTGTTTTTACTTGTATGGAAATATGAGACATTTTATATTGCGTTCTAAACTAGAAATTATTTTATATTTCGCAAATGAAACACTTTTACGAAGTAAATAAGAGAAAAAAACAGATGTTTCCAATATATAACTTGGCAGCACTAAACTTAGCACAGAGCAAAACAGGGATGTGTTTCATAGAACCTACTTTAAAACCAATTTAAAATAATATTTTATAAAATTATTCGATCTTATTTTTTCAAATTAATTTATTAGGTTTGTTCAAGCAAAAGGTCTATTACTTTTTATTTTTTATATAAAAATTATGTTTTTATTAGAATATTGCCACTTCTTTGTGGAGCTTCTTCAGGGATATGTAATTTGAAAGAAAATGTTTTTCTTTTTTCAATACAAGCAAAAATTATTTGAAACACAATTTTTTCAATTCACAAATATAAACAAAATAGTTTTTCCCAAAAGGAAAAATGAAATGAAAAATGTTAGAAACATACTTAAGCAAACAAAAATATTATTATATCCTATCATTTAATTTCCGTTTTTATCTAATAAATATCTATATCTGTCTTAAAATTAATTCTCTCTCTTATCTATTGGAACATTAATAATTATTCTCTGTATTAAAAATTGAGACATTATTAAAGTCTGGAAAATTATTAAAATTTACAACGAACATCTATAAATCCTTAACATGTGTACTAAAAATGACCGAAAGATAGGAAAAATCTGAAATCTATGATAATAAGAAATATATAGAACAGCACATAGAATGTATGAAACCGTGGGTAAATTATTTAGCAAAACAAAAGATCAAATCCAGCTTTTAAAAAGATCAAATATAGTTTATCAAATTCCGTGTAGTGGTAATAATAGCGAAAATTGTGATAAAGTATATGTAGGTAAAACTAAAAATAAATTTAAAACCAGATTAGCTGGTCACAGAACAGATCAAAAATATAGCAACAATATTTCTTTACAAAAAATAACACCAGTTTCTCTTTGTGTAAATTTTAATCATTTTACAGACTTTAATAATGACTCAATTTTAAATACAGAGAATAATTATAAACGTAGATACACGTTAGAGATGCTACATATTATTAATGTTCCAATAGATAATGTTGCTCACACATATAGATATTTATTAGATAAAAACGGATATTAAATTATAGGACATAATAATATCGGGTGTTTTTTATAGAGTGATACAACTTTGAGTTGGCATCACTGCTTTAGTTGACCATCCATTTAACAGCTGATAGTTAATTTTTGTTTAATTTGCTTTGACATTTTATTATGGACCAACTTACACCAGAGCAACGCGTGCAAATTGTGGAAATTTTTAATCAAAATAATGGTTCTGTTCGTCAAACTTATCGTGCACTTCGTTCATTCAATATTTTATTTTCCGATGAAGCCCATTTTTGGTTGAATGGGCACGTAAATAAACAGAATTGTCGCATTTGGAGGGAGGAGAATCCACAAGCTTTTGTCGAAGCACCTTGACATCCATAGAAAATTACTGTTTTACGATGATGGTCAGAATGTGGCTGTTTGTGAAAATTGGTGTTCCAGATTGCGCCTTGTACGCGCCAGCCGTGGCAGTCACATGGCCAAAATCATATTCAAACTTTAATGTCATAAAATTTTCTATCCAATTAAGACCGTTTCATTGATATCAAAAATATATTACTGTGTTTTATTATGATTTGAACTTGTAACACTCTATAAAAAACACCCGATATTGTTGTTGCTTGCACATGTTTGTAAGATTGTTAATTTTTTCCTTTAGGGAAAAAATATTTTGTGTGTATTTGTGAATTGAAAAAATTTTGTTTCAAATAATTTTTGCTTGTATTGAAAAAAGAAAAACATTTTATTTCAAATTACATATCCCTGAAGCAGCTACACAAACAAATACCGAAATATTCGAATAAAAACATAATTTTTATATAAAAAATAAAAAATAATAGATCTTTTACTTAAATAAACCTCATAAATTGATTTAAAATAATACTTCTTTAACAAATTCATTTCGAATATAAATTACTAAATTAAAATCATGTCGGTGTGAACACGCTGCTACAAATTGAATAATTGTTGGAATTTTGTACAACGAAAAAGTTCTGTCGCTCACAAAAAAAACACCCTCTATTTGTAATTTTGTTTGGGTAAATAAATGATTTTTTATTTTTGTTATTACGCCGGCAACGCTTCATGTGATTTTGTATTATTTTTCTTGAAAAACTCGTTTTAATTTCGTAGAAAAAACAAGATTGTCGCTCTTTTTATTACTTAAAGATGAAAATTAAGTCATTGTTTATTTCAACATAATGCCAGGGAATTTTTAGTTATTATTTCTATTTGTATAATAAATCATTCCGAACGATTCTTGGTATTATTTATTATTATTGTCGATGGAAAGTTGCCCACGCCAACTACAAAATATAATTAATTGTTTTAAAATCACATGAACTTCTTGTGGCGTAACTTTTGTTGGTTCTATAATTTGATTTCTGAGTTGAGTTGCAGGTTAGACTTGTTCAGCGTTAAAAAGAATAAAATTTAATTATGCAATTTTGAAAAAAAAAAGTGAAAGTGCTATAATCGACTACGCCGAATCTTGCATACCCTTCAACGAGGCGTTTGGTTTTATTAAGATTTCTAACTTTTTGTCTTTTTTGATTCTGTTATCATAATTTGCTTGTCACGATTTTTTTAGTATCGGAATTGTCTATAAAATTTTTTTGTGTAATTTACTTTTTTTGAAAAGATAAATAATTTTTTTTCATAATTATTTAAGTGGTTAGAAGTCATTAAAGAAATAAGACTTTTAACTTCAACTGAAAAAATTTTCATTTCACGAAATTTTTGAATTTGGAATGTATACATTTAGAAGTTACAATTTATAAAAAATAAAGCTAAACTCCAACTTCATCGATGCAGTTCTGGAGTTTAACGAAAAGCTTTTGATTATATGTTTAGTGGCGTTTTCTTTTCTGGAAAACAAATAACATTTTTTCACTTCTTTTCTAAAAAGCGGTAGTTTGCAGGAGTTTTAAAACATAAATAATTTTCGCAATGAATGTTTGGAATAATTTCTAAGAAATTCCTTATTTTCAAATAACATAATATTGACATTTTCCTTTAAAAAGTGTAAGAACTGTTGCAATCTTTTTTAGAAAAGAAAACAACATCATAGATTTAATTTCTATATCAAAATTGCAAAAATAAACTCCTGGTTTTTTCTAAAATAAAAATATTAAACTAGTTTTCTTAAGTTGCTTTTACATACAAAAGAAAAGCTGTTGTTGAGTTGAGAAGAACCTTCTGTATTCACTTTTAAAATAGAACTCATTTATTCATGCAATTTTTTCTTCCTTATATTCTAGAATCTTAAAACTATCCTAATCTATTACATTGATCATAAACTATTAAGCTGGATTCACCCATGGTTTCAGAACGAATTTCACGTTCTTAAACAAGTTTTTTTTATATGTAGTTTGACGTTTCTGTTTTAGAGAGTGAGAGAGAGAGAGAGAGAGAGAGAGAGAGCGAAAGAGAGTAACGTGTTTCGGAACCTGAATTGGTTTAATTTTAAGTGACGTTCTGAAACATTGCAACTGTGCTGCCAGTATATTTAATTTTTTAAGTAACGTAGAACAGAGGTGCCACAATATATTATATGTACATATATAAAATAAAATACAGCGCTTGTTTTATATTTTTTGTATGTAAAATAATAAACGGAGCACTTGTTTTGTATTAAAAAATATATACAACTGGTGAATATTGTTATAAATAAAATTGAATAAATAGTGTAGTATTGCCCAATTGTAAAACTCACACATATAGTTTACAAAATTATTTCATATGGTAGCCTTGATGTTGCACAACAAATGCGCGAAGTGGGTGAATCGCACTTGCGTGAAATTCGTTCTGAAACCATGGGTGAATCCAGCTTTACAAATATCAGTGGTTGTTCGTAAATACAGACAACAAAGGATCATTCCAAGGATAGCCATAAATCCTAGACAACATACAGTTAAGTCCAGACAGTTCATCTTGGTTAAATGATGCTCATGTTTGAACGTTGTCTGTGTTTACGAACAACAAAGAATAAAAAAAAACCCAAAGGACAAAGAAACTGAACATCTGTGTTTACGGACAGTAAATAATAAAAAACCAAAGGACATAGAAACCTTTAGGTCTACAAAACTGAACAGCTGTCATAAACCACTCTGGAGTCATTGTATTTATTTTCAATAATAATTTATTTACTTCTAAAAATAAATAAATAGTTTTGCTTAGTACTTTGATGTATCAAAAAGTAGTGAATATTTGCCAGCTCTGGAACTGTCTTTTTGCTTTTCAGAATGAAGAATTAATTTCTTTAAAAATATCATATATTTTTAATTTATAAAGGAAAATGAAAATATTGTTTTAATTAGTTTCTCTCATAAACGAAAAACTAGTTTCAATTATCCAACCCGGGAATCGGTTTTATGATTATTTTTGATTTTTAATATTAAGTTAATTCGGTTACTGCGTCTACAGAATGTGACATGTTTTACTTAGTACAACAACTTTAAAAGTACAGAGTTCATTTCTCCTATAATTTTTATGGGAAATTTTTGCTTGAACGAACTCGGCTGAATTTTATAGATTTCAACGAGTGATACATTTTTTAACTGCATCGTGTTATTCAATATTTTTTGTAATCAGCCTAATTACGGTTGGCGTTTTACGCCTTCAAATTCCATTATTTGTAATAGATTACAAAAAAATTCAGCCTTCTACGTTTAATCTATTACAAACTGTTGAATTTGTAGGCGGAAAACAATAACCGCAAACATTCTGAAAATTAAAAAAAAAATTTTCAATTATATTTTTATAAGAAATTCATTCAAAAAGACAATTAATATTTTTGTGAATAAATTAAAACCCTCACTAAATTTAACTTCACTAGTTCCCAAAAATATGTGAAACGTTTCATTTCGTTGAATGCGTTTTTGCATTAATCAGAATAAAATATTTTTATAAATTGATAATTCCCGACTATTCTTAGCGTTGAAATATTTATTAGTCACGATTATATAAATAAACGGGGTTTTACGAAGTCATAAATAATAAAATGAAGCATAACAAGATCTCATATTTTTCTTTTAAATATCAAAAGTGGGGGGAAGCACATCTGACGAATAATTTGCAAAATATTTTTGGGATTTTATAAATCCAACAATCGATTTGAGATTTTATTCTCACACACAAAAAAACGTATGAATTAATTTATTAAGAAATAAATTAATTATAAAGAAATAAATTAATTACAAAGAAATAAATTAATTATAAAGATATAAATTAATTATAAAGAAATAAATTAATTATAAGGAAATAAATTAATCATCTGCATATTTACTCACCGATATTTTGTAAGCCGAACATGAGCACGACTCCTATAACCATCGCTATGAACGCTCCAAAGCCGGCATGTTGCTTCGACAAAATCTCAAAGAACACCACATACAAAAGGGTACCACAAGCAATACCCTGCAGAATCATTGAGGCCATGCCGCTACCGGAATCGGCCGAATTATGGCTGACAACAATGCCAATGGCAATACCAATCGGTGTAACAATGGCAAATGTTAGCGAATAGACAATTGCCAGGATGGGCCGCGTACGTGCCACTATCAATTCAACACCCACACAAAAAGCCAAAATCAATTTATGGGCCGCTACCGCACCAAATAAAAACCAAACCGAACTGCTTTTATTTTCCAGGCCAATGGCCAAGCCTTCGAAAACTTCATGCAACGATAAGGCCAACACAATGCCCAAACCACGAAAAGATGAGCTTATAACGTCCTCATCATGGCTGCTATTAAGAGGCAAGTGAGAGTGACCGTGTCCACCATGATCGTGAGCATGTTTGTGCGAGTAGTTGTGGCTATGATCGAGTGAGGGCGTGTGTGAATGTTCCAAGGAGTGTTCTAAAGGATATTGTTGTGTCTTGCATTTGGGCGGCTCTGCAGGCGGACAAATTTGTATATCCAGATCATGACGCTTATCAGCTGTATAACTGCCATTTTGATAAATATGGCCATTACTGGCCGTCAACGTGCTCAAGCTAGACTTGGAAATAGTTTTCAAGTCCTCTTCACTGCCTCCAACTTCAGCAGCTTCCAGATCTTTTGCCTTCAAACCTCCCTTCACTAACGCACTACGACGCACACTGTGACCTCTTTCAAAGGCCGCACCCACACCATCGTCTATGTGCAACACTGTCTTTTTGTGTCTATGCAAATAACTGTGGATACACTCCTCTATCAAGTACATTAAAATAAAGCCCGCACACATCAATGTCTCCGGCAGAGCAAACTTCACCTTGGCTATTTCACCACTCTCTTGTAAATGCTCCACCACCTCTTGCACCTCGGGCAGCAAGTGTATAAATGTGGTGGCTAACAACACTCCGCCGCCAAAATGCAGCAGATACGTTACCACTTTGGCTGAGCGGGTATTTGCGTTTTTGTCCGTCCATTTGAAATAGTGATTGAATATGAACGGTATGGCACCGAAGAGAGCGGTGGCGCAAAACAAACAAATCAAGGCAGCACATTTGGCCACCAAGACATCATCGTGACTGTTATGATCGTCTGACATTTTTCTTCTTGCTCAACACCTTAACACACCGCACAAAACTTTATGCAAATCGTTTAATTAGCTCTGGGTTTTTTATTTTTTTTTTATTTATTATTGGGGTTTTCAAACAATTTCTTTAAATTATTTCTCCTCTTCTTCGCTTTGCATTTGCCTTTCTTTTCAATTCCAAATCAAATTCCTTCAACAGCAGCAATAACTTTAAGTATTTTTGTTAAATTTTTTATTTTTGTCTCTATTTTAATTATTGTCTAGTTCATTTAAATATTTTTAAATAACAAAACAAAAGAAAAGATATTTAAGACGAGCGAAAACATAAAACAAAAAGGTCTGCCTCGCCAGATCTGTTGATTAGTACTAAATCGTTTAGCAAGTGTTAACTGTTATTTTAAGCAGGCTCTCTTGCTGCTGGTGGCTGCTTGTGGGCCTTATCTCCTCACAAATCACGAGTACGTAACTCTTTTCATTTTCTTACCTGCGAGCAGCATTCACAACTGAGTAGGTAACAATCTGCGTTGCTCGGCAATGACTTTACCATGCAGCAGTAAAAGATTAAACTAAAAACAAAAACAAAAACAAAAACAATGCAAGTTGTAAGCATTCACACTTGTAACACATAACAAAAACAAATCCAAAGAGAGAATTAAATAAAAATAGTCAAGAATCTTTCTTGAGTCAGTTTTGGTTCGAAGCATTCATTCACTCACTCGCTTGCATGTACAAATTCATTATCATTGACTTTGTCTTTAGCCGTACATGTATGTCTGTCTGTCCGTTCGTTTGTCAGTTTTTCTATGTGGTTTGCTATTGTATTTCTAGACAACTTGATACCATTTTTGTACGTGTGTTTGGAAAGCCTTTTAAAATAAAATAAATATTTTTCAAGTTTTCAAATGTCTGCAGACTTGAGGGGGATATTTTTCTTCAGGTTCAAAGCTACAACAAACATACTGACATACAGACAGACTAGCAGAAAGTTTTTTAGGAGTTGCTACTGATATTTTATAGCAAAAGTAAAGTGTGTGTTGGTTAAACAGAATGTTAAAGAATTGAATCGTTTTGTACATGTCATGAATAAGTAATTTTATTGAAGAATGAATACGAGTACACTAAAAAAGAAATAGTTGAACGTTTTTTTTTTGTTAATAAATATTTAATTGTGTAGAATATGATTAAAAAAATACATATTTAAGTTGCTTAATTACACTGGGAAACAGCAATTTGAGATGGGGTTTTATTACTTAAATTCAAAGCCTATAAATTAAGGGTTAAGAAATCACTGCAGTAAAAACAATGAAATGACCTTATATCGTCACCTTAAATGCAAACAGACATAACTGTACTTTTATTTTGTTTATCGGAGAAGCTAAAATGTTCTAAAATCAATAATGATAACGTGTTAATTTCAATTTTATCGCACTTTACTTGTGGTTTTCAATTTTGGTTACGTCCGCTTGAGTGGTTGTTTTATGAAACAAGAATCCGTAATTACCCAAGTAATTAGTGGATTTACCGCCAATAATGGCACAAAATCTGAAACATCTGTGTTTAGGATTAAAGTTATAAACATGTGATTTCGTCAGGTCTTATCTCACAGGTTGTCCAATAAATTTAATCACAATAAATTAAATTTCTCAAAGAAATACATGCATTTCTTATATTTCTTTTCTGCTCCTTTTATAACACTTACTTTACAAACTGTACTGCAGCTGTTTTTGTTTGTATACAAAAATAGGAAATTTTGCACTGAACTCGATAATAGAAATTCTGTAATATTTTGTAAATGATTTATTTAAAGCTTAAATTTAAGCATTAAGCACAATAACGACAGCAGGCTACACGAACACCGACTACAAATGCCGTTGGCTACAATCGTAGCCTCGTAGTCAGCTACTTAATTATTTTTAAAACGACACCACCAAATCAAAAACCATGTGTTGTTGTTTGTAGTAGAATTCTCTTCATACGCCAGTGTAGCAGCTTTCATATATTTAATACTCTTAAATAGTGTTATTGCAAATTAAATATATTTAAAGTCCACAATATATGACAAGAAATAATTATATTAGGAAATATAGTTTGTTATTTATTTTTGTGAAATAAAACAATATATTTTTAAGTTTACAATAACTGAATTTGTTTATATTATACTGGCAACACTGCATCTACTCATTGTCGCTCACCAAAATAGAAATTAGTTTAATTTTGGCTACAGCTACAACGGTGGTCGGTAGTCGTGTGGCTGTGTCGTCGCTAAAATAGTAATTCCCATTTCAATGCGTGTATTTTAATTTTGCCAGCTTGTAGCTCGTAGCCTGCTGTCGTTATTGTGTTTAATGCCTTAAACGGACGTACATAAGTGTACTTTTATTTTGTTCACGTTATAAAATCAATGATCATAACGTTTTAATGGCCACTTTATCGCACTTTACTTATGGTGTGCGCTTTTATTCTGAAACAAGAAGCCGTAACAATCCAGGTAATTTGTGAATTTACCGCCAATAATGGCACAAAATCTGAAACATCTGGTTTTAGAATTAAAACCATAAAGACGTCATTTTGTTTTAACATCGCAGGTTCAATAGATGCAGGTTTTAGCACACAAATTTTCCAATAAATTTAATCACATGAATTAAATTTGTCAAAGAAATACATGCACTGCTCATTTTTCTTTTCTTCTCCTTTTATAACATTTACTTTACAAACTGTACTGCAGCTGTTTTTCATTGAACTCGAAAATAGAAATTCTGTTATTTTTTGGAAATGATATTTTTTTAAATTCTGAAAATACCTACACAAAGTGAAATCACATTATTTTGTATAAAAATCTTGGGATTTCTATGGATTTTTTGTTCTTCGCATAGATCGTCCACGATATCTCACGAACGGATTAATCGATTTTGACCCCTATATATTTTTGCATATACGGGAGTTGTACTTTTTAACATTTCTAAGTAATTTGAATCGAGCTCATCAGTTGGTCATCAAAACAGCCCTGTAGGAAGGCATTGCCAATTTCTCAATCAAATTCTTTTTCTGTTTTTACTCTACTGATTGATGAAATGATCAATCATGGGAGCCAATGAAATGCAACATATAAACCCACCGTTTTCGTATAATAATAATTTCATGCAAATATTTACTGCAACATTTCATAGCATTTTGTGGAACTTTTTCAGAAAATAAATTCAATGAATTAATTCATAAAACATAAAGAAAATTGTCATATCGAACAACAGTTATTCATGTTTCAAAAATACATATTTGACGTGTCACTGGTAACGTCAAAGCGATCATCTGCAATCATTTTCCAAGATTGATGATAAACAATTTTTTTTTTATTAATTTATTTTCGCACTTTATTTCGGTTATTTAAAGCGGATACTCGTGCAAATAAATTTATTTATTTTATCTCTTCTGTTGTCCTGTTTTCTTTTAATGTATTTCTTTAATGACATTTTGTTTCTTTTTCTTTTATTTTCATGGTTGTTTACTGTAATTTATTTTGTTTGTTTATTTTTATAATACAATTTTCGTACACTCACACGATTAGGATGCGAAACAAGAAGGCATTTTATTTAATGGCCAGTTTAACCAGTTAAGCTGGCCATGTAAATACAACATCGTCTAATAAAATGATGCACAGTGGTGGTTTTTGAGAAAAAAAATTATAAAAAAATCAGAAAAATGGGGCATAAAAAATATTTAAATAGCAACACGGGGTTTTAAAGCGATACACTTCTCGTATACTAATTTTTCGTAGGAATTGTATAAATAGAAACTGTTGGCACATTAAACTCATCTACATAATAAGTGGTGTTAAGCAGAAATTAGCATGAGTACCGATGATGTAAGTTGTAGCGGCTTGCGAAAACAGTGCTATTCCACTGTTCTGTGTAAGTTGAACATTTAAATTGATGTGGATTTTCCGATGTCTTTCTGAATTAAATCTTATGATTCTCAGCCTAAAAAATCTAAAATATGGCGGATAAACAACAACCAATCGAAAAATAAACATTTTTATTAAAAAATTTATTTGTAAATAGATTTTAATATGAAAAGTTTTAGGCAAATTTGAGGTTAGGAAGTAAATTGCCTTAAAAACACACCCTTTTTTTTTGAACAAACTCAGTTTTACTAATACGAATGTAAAGTGGAAACATGGGAATTATTCATAAAATATCAAAAGTGGCAGACGTCCGCTTTTTTCACAAAATTTTCAACGACAAAATTTTGCTTGTCTCGTCAAATTTCATGCCTCAGAAAGTCATTTGATTCTTTACGTTAACCCGGCCTAACAAATGGCCCCAGAGAATGTCATTATGTAAGAAGAACGAGGCGGCCAATTGAAAATAGGCCTCATCACTTAAGACGATTTTGTTGCGTTGGTTTTCATTTAATTCTTCATATAGCCAATTCAAATGACAGCGTTTATTTTTTATATATTCGATTACCTTAAATAGTACTCAGGGACGCTGACTTTATTGAGCGGTATATATTATGCAACCCCGATATGAAAATGCGCTGTCTAGAAAGTGATACAAATATTTATGTCTGCAATGTCAGCTACAACAAGAATCGGTTTGTGTTTGCAATTTTCGAAACATCTGCAAAATCTTGTGTTACGATTTTCCATACTTTACGTCCTTATTTATTAACAACTCTAGTGAATATTATCCGATATCCAGTTTCTTACCAAATTTAAAGAGGAGAAACTAAAACCTTTCGTATGATATACAGTTTGTTTGAAAAGCTTAAAAAAATACGACGTCTGTTGACATTAATTTTGAAATTTCATGTCATGGATGAATTCAGCGTTTTATATTGTTGCGCTGGCCGATTGAAAGTTTACAGTTGCCGATTTCAGCAGGGCTCTGAGAGCCATTTAGTTTATAAGAATGATAATCGCATAAAAAAAAACACTTGAAATGTTAGTCACTGCTGATGGTAGTCCATTTCAGCAAAATTTTTATAAGAACAGGGAATGCTTTACCTGACGCTGCTCCCAAGCACTCGAGTGAAATTAGGTGTCCATCACCACCCCTGTCACCCTCAAGGGCCACTCCAGTGCAGCCCCCTAAGGCTTACACAGGTTGCAACTTCACTCATATGGTTTTGCCAGTAAATCATATTCATACACCTTGCTAAGGTGTTCGGGCCTATCCTCAACCCTTGTTACTTCCGAGGAAAGCATGTCGTCAGCACCAAGAGGAACCAAAGTTCAAAATCGTAAAACTTATCCCTCCTGACACTCCCAGCACCAACAACACACCACCCCTTCCATAATGTCTGCTGATTTGCAGGAGCCCATAGAGACTGCTATCAGCTTGGTCGAAGTCCCAGCATAGTATGAATATGCCGGAACATCTACCCTTATCTGACCTCTACCAGCGGCTCTTGGTATTAAATCACAACCACCACGTGGATTCATTGAAAAGACCTCAACCAACATCTGGCCACAGAATCAATAAGACATAGGGGAAGAACGAGGTGCACCACACGCCATCAATTACGCGAACGTGCGTTAAACAGAGCTTCGCCAGTGAAGCAGATGTTTCACACACGCCCAGTTTACATACAACATCGTCGCTTCACCCCCCAGGAAACATCATCTGTGGGGCTCAACCAGATCCCGTGGCACCAGTGTAAGGAAATTGGTTACGCTTCGCAGGTCAAACCCATAACGGTTTGTAACCTGCTATTGATTTTTGATCCTTTGTAATGGCGGGACCCAGAAAGGACTGCAACAAGGCGTTACCAAGTTGCCTATTGTGCCCCCAGGGGGTTTTACATGTACAAGAAGATGTGAATGATGACGTTTGCCTGTAATGAAAAGGTGCAAAAGGGAAGAAAATTGTTGTGGAGAATCAAAATTTAATCGCTTGCTTTATTGCTGTAATAGGGAGGTGAGCCGCTAGTTGGGCCAAGCTGCAGAATTACTCAAGTTTTTTCAAAAATCTTTCACTGTAAGACGGAAATAATAAAATTACAGAAAAGAAGCTTTTCAAGGCTTAATGAATTTTCATAGAGATTTTTGTTGAAGTCGAATAACTTTCGCAGGCTGTTGTTTAAACAACTTGAAAAAGAAAAAAAATATTTATTAATTGATGCCGTGAAATTTATGAAAAAGTCGGAAAAAGTCGTTTTAAAAAGCTGACTTCTAAGTCTTTTCACTTCGAAACTATTTCACTAAATTTTCTTTGAATAATTTTCTTATTTGCAAAGCTTTTTCACATCTTCTCTTCAGCATAACATTCTCTTGCCACAAAAATATGTTCACGTTTTAAACCAGCCTTCCTACGCCAACTATAAAAAACAACTTTTCAGTTTTTTAATTAAAAGGTTAAAAAAAATGCAACTGATTATTGCAAATATTTGCAATTTCGTCACCAACTTAATTTAATATTTTCATTTGCTGTTTTACTAGTTTTTAATTAATAAAAAAAACTTCAATTTCATTCAAGTTTTCATACATTTTTAAAATGAACTTTAAGAAGACCAAAAAGAAAAAAAAAATAAAAACCAGCTGCAATGAATCATGAGCTGTAAAATGCAAATGTTGGATGTGGTCAGTGTATCGCAAAGTGAAACACATGAAATTAATACCACAAAAGAATGAACGAGGGAAAGGGAGAAGAAAAGAGAGAACGAAGAATAATGAATGATTGAGAACCTCTTAATTATAGAGAACATATTTTGTTTACCGCTTTGGAATAACATGAATTAAAAAAAAAAAGAAAAAATAAAACATAATTAAATGTTTCTGTTTTGAAATAATTCTACAAAATAAAAGATCAATAAAAGCAGTTGATCTTTGGGTGTGTGAAAACAGGCAACTTGTAAATACCCAACTGCCATACGAATATAATACACAAGTGTTTTGTTTTGTTTTGTTTTGTTTTGTTTTGTTTTTTATATATAAAGAATTTAGACAACTTCAGCTTTTTGTTATGGCTCTAAAGAGTCTCTGCTCGGTAGAGGTAAAAGTGATAGGGTAACTTTTTGATCTTTTGGATCAACTTTTTATTAAACTTCTTACTTTTTCGGTAGATTTCAAGATATCTCAATGCGGCTTAATTTAGAATAATTTTTAAACCGCTTCGACAAACTAATCGGGTCTTGATCCGTAATCCGAAATCGGTTCGTGGAACATCGTGAGCGAAAAAAGATATTTTTTCTTAAACCCCCGAATTTGATATCTGATCAGTTGTAGATCTAAATTGTTTTATGGCAATTGAAAGCAAAGCGCATATTAACCGATTCGAAGTGGAAGGTTTCAAGATATTAAAAAAAGCAAAAAAAAAAAAAAAAATTATAATTCTTTAATCAGCTCTTGACATTAAGAAGCCAATTAATTCCGATTACTATTGACCGGATAAAAATTGGTTATATGGTTCAAAAGATATCATGAACGAAAAATTAGAAAAAATAAATTTTTATTTTTAAACACCGAAATTTATACCGGATCCTTATTCTTTTAAGACAATTGAAAGAAAAACGAATCTGAACCGATTCGAGCCGGTAGGTTTCAAGAGATAAATAAAAAATTAAAAAAAAATTTAAATAACTTTTAAAGTGCTTCCACAAACTAATCGCCTCTTGACCACCGTGAACCGGATGAAACGGTTAGTGAGATGTTAATCGGTTAGTGAGATATCGTGAAAGAAAAAAATTCGAAAAAAGAGATTTTTTATTTAACAACCTCTGAAATCATATGTTTGATTAGTTGTGCATCTCGATTCTTTTATAGCAATCCAAAGAAAAGCGAATTTGAACCGATTCGAACCGGTAGGCCTTTCAAGATATAAAAAAAACTTAAAAAATTTCATTCTTAAAAGTGTTTTTAGAGTAACTTTCAAACCTCTTCCACAAGCTAATCAGCTCTTGACATTTAAAGGCCACGTCGATTACTGTTAACCGCATCAAAATTGGTTAAACAGTTTGTGAGATATCATGAACGAAAATATTAAAAAAAACAATAAACTTTTATTTTGAAGTTTCAAAATTATATACATACCTGGGGGCAAATTACGGCTTTCGATATCGATCGTGTATTATATGTATTAATGACAACGGAACGAGCGATCAAATTATTAGAACATTCTTTACTGAGTTCAACTTATGATCTGGTTTATTTGATAAATTGAATAAGAACAATAAATGAAAGGAAATCATAAAATACTCAGCAGGTTTAATACATACTCTACAAAAATATACAGTTAGGATAAATACATTATTGGAAGTATAAGCTCTTAGTAAATACTGATTTTAACAAGTATTTTAAATACAGGGTCATAAGGAAATTTTACAAAGCGGTTAATAGTTATTACAATTAGTTATTACTGCTACAGATCGAAATTTCCATTTAAATTGTATTGAAATTTCGATCAATATCGAATACGGTAATTTGGCCCCTGATCAGTTGTTGATCCCGATTCTTTTAAAGCAATTGAAAGAAAAAATGAATTAGAACCGATTCGAACCGGTAGAATTCAAGATTAAACAAAATTTTTTTTTTTATCTTTTTTAAAAGTGGTTTTCTTAAAATAACTTCTAAGCGGCACAAAATAATCAGCTTTTGACATTTAACAACCAGGTCGATCACCATAAAACGGATGGATATCGGTTAATCGGTTGGTGAGAAATTGTGAAAGAAAAAATTCGAAAAGAGGGATTTTCTTGACAAACTCCGAAATTATATATCTGACCACTCTAACGCACAGTACTTTTGCCTTCACTTTTATTATATTTATATTTCAGCCAACAACACCATGAAAGAGTGCTGGCCCTGGTAATTTTTGTCCAAAACTGCTTCTAAATAGCGGATACAATTTCACAATTTAAGTAGCAAATGTTTGGAATAACATTGGCCGCATTAAGGAGACTGCTGGCAACTGTTTATCCCAACAGTTCCCAACAGTTACGATCAAATTTAGCGAAAGAGATTTCATGATGGAAATAATGTGGCAGCCAATACTACTCAACAGCGCCCATTGTTAATACACGTGTTTAGCCAGATATTTAGGTTCGGTCCGTTGTTGACAATGTGCTCTGTTAACCACGTAAATTAAAATTTATCTTCTCACACTTATACAGTAAATTATGATATTTAAACAACTGATAACAGCTAAAAGTATGTTTTTATCTGAGAAGAATCGTTTAGCAAAAACAAAATTTTTTAATTTTTGTCTCTCTTCTTCGTCACGAACTACTGAAATTATATTGTGAAGTTTTTTTTTTTAGGCATATAACGAACACAAACCTTTTTTGCTTAAGGCATTAAACACAATAACGACAGCAGGCTACACGAACACCGACTACAAATGCCGTTGGCTACAATCGTAGCCTCGTAGTCAGCTACTTAATTATTTTTAAAACGACACCACCAAATCAAAAACCATGTGTTGTTGTTTGTAGTAGAATTCTCTTCATACGCCAGTGTAGCCTCTTTCATATGTTTAATACTCTTAAATAGTGTTATTCCAATAAAATATATTTGAAGTCCACTCATTCATTTCATTAGCTTGGAAATATATATATTATAAAACAGCATATTTTCAAGTTTATAATAATTGAATTTATTTATATGATACTGGCAACATTGCAGTTGCTCATTGTCGCTCACCAAAATAGAAATTAGTTTAATTTGGCTACAGCCAACAAATACAACCCGTAGCCGTGTTGCCTGTAGTAGTAAAAATAATTATTCTTATATACGCACTTGTATTCTATTTTTGACAAGTTGTAGTCTGTAGTCTGCTGTCGTTATTGTGTTTAATGCTTAACTCTTCACCTACTTTTAATCCAACAGCAACAGAGTTAATTTTATATTTCTCACAGCACTAAAACAAAGAAAATAGCGCACAATTTTATCTACAAAACACTCAATTTTAAATGCTGAATTTTATTTAAAAAAAAAAAAGTTGTAGAAATGAACGAAATACATAAATGGATTTGAATCTTTTATAAGACCAAAGACAGACATTTTGCAATGAGGCATCATCGCCTCATTGCAATCTATTTTGTATGCAGTTGAATATCGCGTCATAGTCCCCTCTATTGTCACGTTCACAAGCGCTAACAGATTCAGCGACATCCTCAAATGCCACGTTTTTGCCTCTGATACGCAGAACCAAATCAACAACTTTTTCTGTACACTCAGGAAGAGGTTCAGGAACCGGTGCTCCAACGTGTAGAGAATATCTTGGACATGATGCCAGTACAATCAGTTCCATTAAATCCGCTTCCTCGTCACTAAAGTCTATCGCCAAAGCCTGACAGCAGAAGAAAAAACCTTTTTAATATTTTTGTATTCAAGGATTTCGTCTATTTTCAAGCTCTTCCACTTACACAGGATAAAACGGCCAAGAGTACAAACCCAAAAAATACTTTCATTTTTAATGAATTTAAATTTTTTTTTTTAGCACGACAACGTTTTCGTTTGAATTATGAATTGAATTATAAACTTAACCGAGAGCTGCTTTTTATATAATAAATTATGAAAGTTCATATCACCGAAAAATATTTATATCTAACAAATATTAAGACATATTTTTATCTTTCGGAAAACGTTTGTTTCTATCTTTCATAAAGTTATCAAATTATGTAGCAACACGTCAGTCATAGACTTTTCGAAGCCGTCAACTGACGTAAACCTTTTAAATTAACAGCAACGAACACTGTTGCCAGCTGTTTCCCGAAAATATCGCTAAACACTGTTGGAAAATCGCTAGAAAATCGCTAAATTCAAAAACAAGTAAAACAAATTTAGCAATAAATCGGTACATTTTTTTTTTTTCAATTTTTGAATGAAAAAATTTAGTTTATTTTTTTGGAAAACATATTTTTTTAATTGCATGTACATTTCGTTAGCTAAAACGCAAACGGCCCTATCTAACATTTTGACAATTTCACAGGAGAAGCAAAAAAGTGTTTAAACCTAATGGCATTATGTCAATTGGCATGATTTTCAACAGGATTATAAAAAAAAGGGCGTGAGAAATTGAATTCTTGCAAAATATGGCAAAATAAAATTTGAAATTTTTTTGTGGGCGACTAAATTTTGTTTTGTTTTGAAGCTCTTGTGTTCCACTATAACGTCCGAAAATCGGAACCCTTAACATTTGCGTTTTTAAAACAAAACAAAATTTAGTCGCCCACATATTTCCGTTTTTTAGAAATTCATCCTCTAGAGAGTTTTCATTGATGAAATTTGACTTTAGTCCAAATTTTTTTTATTAAAAACGCAAATCTTAAGGGTTCCGACTTTTGGACGTTATAGTGGACCACAAGAGCTTCAAAACAAAATAGAATTTAATCGCCCACATGTTCCCATTTTTTAGAAATTCATCCTCTAGAGAGTTTTCATTGATGAAATTTGACTATAGTCCAAATTTTTTTATTAAAAACGCAAATCTTAAGGGTTCCGACTTTTGGACGTTATAGTGGACCACAAGAGCTTCAAAACAAAACAAAATTTAGTCGCCCACATATTCCCGTTTTTTAGAAATTCATCCCCTAGAGAGTTTTCATTGATGAAATTTAACTATAGTCCAAATTTTTTTATTAAAAACGCAAATCTTAAGGGTTCCGACTTTTGGACCTTATAGTGGACCACAAGAGCTTCAAAACAAAACAAAATTTAATCGCCCACATGTTCCCATTTCTTAGAAATTCATCCTCTAGAGAATTTTCATTGATGAAATTTGACTATAGTCCAAATGTTTTTATTAAAATCGCAAATCTTAAGGGTTCCGACTTTTGGACCTTATAGTGGACCACAAGAGCTTCAAAACAAAACAAAATTTAATCGCCCACATGTTCCCATTTCTTAGAAATTCATCCTCTAGAGAGTTTTCATTGATGAAATTTGACTATAGTCCAAATGTTTTTATTAAAATCGCAAATCTTAAGGGTTCCGACTTTTGGACCTTATAGTGGACCACAAGAGCTTCAAAACAAAACAAAATTTAATCGCCCACATGTTCCCATTTTTTAGAAATTCATCCTCTAGAGAGTTTTCATTGATGAAATTTGACTATAGTCCAAATGTTTTTATTAAAATCGCAAATCTTAAGGGTTCCGACTTTTGGACCTTATAGTGGACCACAAGAGCTTCAAAACAAAACAAAATTTAATCGCCCACATGTTCCCATTTTTTAGAAATTCATCCTCTAGAGAGTTTTCATTGATGAAATTTGACTATAGTCCAAATGTTTTTATTAAAATCGCAAATCTTAAGGGTTCCGACTTTTGGACCTTATAGTGGACCACAAGAGCTTCAAAACAAAACAAAATTTAATCGCCCACATGTTCCCATTTCTTAGAAATTCATCCTCTAGAGAGTTTTCATTGATGAAATTTGACTATAGTCCAAATGTTTTTATTAAAATCGCAAATCTTAAGGGTTCCGACTTTTGGACGTTATAGTGGACCACAAGAGCTTCAAAACAAAACAAAATTTAGTCGCCCACATATTCCCGTTTTTTAGAAATTCATCCCCTAGAGAGTTTTCATTGATGAAATTTTACTATAGTCCAAATTTTTTTATTAAAAACGCAAATCTTAAGGGTTCCGACTTTTGGACCTTATAGTGGACCACAAGAGCTTCAAAACAAAACAAAATTTAATCGCCCACATGTTCCCATTTCTTAGAAATTCATCCTCTAGAGAGTTTTCATTGATGAAATTTGACTATAGTCCAAATGTTTTTATTAAAATCGCAAATCTTAAGGGTTCCGACTTTTGGACCTTATAGTGGACCACAAGAGCTTCAAAACAAAACAAAATTTAATCGCCCACATGTTCCCATTTCTTAGAAATTCATCCTCTAGAGAGTTTTCATTGATGAAATTTGACTATAGTCCAAATGTTTTTATTAAAATCGCAAATCTTAAGGGTTCCGACTTTTGGACCTTATAGTGGACCACAAGAGCTTCAAAACAAAACAAAATTTAATCGCCCACATGTTCCCATTTTTTAGAAATTCATCCTCTAGAGAGTTTTCATTGATGAAATTTGACTATAGTCCAAATGTTTTTATTAAAATCGCAAATCTTAAGGGTTCCGACTTTTGGACCTTATAGTGGACCACAAGAGCTTCAAAACAAAACAAAATTTAATCGCCCACATGTTCCCATTTCTTAGAAATTCATCCTCTAGAGAGTTTTCATTGATGAAATTTGACTATAGTCCAAATGTTTTTATTAAAATCGCAAATCTTAAGGGTTCCGACTTTTGGACCTTATAGTGGACCACAAGAGCTTCAAAACAAAACAAAATTTAATCGCCCACATGTTCCCATTTTTTAGAAATTCATCCTCTAGAGAGTTTTCATTGATGAAATTTGACTATAGTCCAAATTTTTTTATTAAAAACGCAAATCTTAAGGGTTCCGACTTTTGAATGTTATAGTGGACCACAGGAGCTTCAAAACAAAACAAAATTTAGTCGCCCACATGTTCCCGTTTTCCAGGATCCTGGTTTATCCTCTCTAGAATCTTGAAATCTTTGTACCCAAAGAATTACAGCTTATTGGCATATATATATATATATATATATATATATATATATATATATATATATACATAAATTGTGTTTGTCACCACTTTTTTAGGTGGCTTAGCGGAATGAGATAACAGTTCCTATTTACACAAATTTTATTGTGAAAAAGAATCCGAGAACTGTATCCACCTGATGTTAACACGTTTTTGTTTTAATACCCGTGTTACCGTTTGATTATTTTCTTCATGTCCCACTTTTCTGAATTTTTAATTCAGAAAATAGTTTCATTTAAGGAATTCATATAAATATTTGCGAGAATCGGAATAAGGAAGAATGAATTTAAAATATATAAATTAATTTTCTTTTGAAAGTATTGATTTTAGGTCCTGCACTTGCTGCCACTTCCTTTTAGAAGGCAAAGGAGGCAAAGCGGTCGGTAATGATTTTATAATGCTTGTTGTCTATAGAAAAACGCAGTTAGGTCTCGTTGGGTTTATGATATTAACGCTTTTTTTTCGTTAATAAAATTGGTAATTTTGGTCCGATAAGTCCAAGTTTTCTTGGGGATGTGTATTTCGATGCTATTCATCAGAATCAATAGAAAACACGATTTTGGATTTTTTCTTAGTTAAGCTTGATTCAACCCACGGTTTCAGAACAAAATTTATTTTCTGCGATCTTAGCAGAGATCTTACGGAGATCATGCCATACAAAATGTGTGTAGAATGCAACAAATCTTGTCATGCAGAAGCAAAATGTACGAGATCAATTGATATCATAAACACCGGATCCAAGTACTTTCATACCCCGAATTTTTTAATAAAAAATTATATTTTTAGTATCTATTACATTGAGCGGGGTTGCCAGACTTTCAAAGAATTTTTCATGTTCGTCAAGAAATAATGCAGATCACCAGGGATCTTTTACCCAAAATGTTTCAGAATACCTAAAAAAAAAATTTTTAACCCTGGATGGTTACTATTCGTTAAAGCCACGAAGCTAATTTACTCTTTATCATATTATCAGGGTTCTTTTACCCAAAATGTTTCAGAACACCTACAAAAAATTTTTTTAACCCTGGATGGTTACTATTCGTTAAAGCAAAGAAGCTAATTTACTCTTTATCATACAACTCTTTTATGTTCTGCTTAAATTCATATCGAATTTTAAGAGAAAGCAAAAATTTTTTCTTTTATAAATTTTTTCTATTATTTTTTTGATTAAATAAATTTTTTTAACCCTGGATGAATACTATTCGTTAAAGCAACAAAGCTAACTGGGACTAATGCAAATCATCAGGGATCTTTTACCCAAAATGTTTCAGAATACCCAAAAAAAAATTTATTTTATTAAATTTTTAAAAAAATTCTGTTTTCCTTATATAAAAATATGAAAAAAGCAAATAAATAAGAGATTGCTTGGAAATCTATCAAAACCACTTGTAGCGACTTCTGGAACAACGACAATTTGACAACATTTAAAAGCTGAATTTCGCCTTTAATTTGTGTTCTTTACAACTGATTCTAGCTTGTGATTTTCATAAAAGAAATTATGTGAGTGCACATGAAATGAATAAATAAATTTAAAACTTAAATTTAAAAAGTTTTTTTTTTGTTTGCTTTGGAATAAAATTACCGATCAATTCCACAAACCACTTGGATCACCACAAACCGGGTTCAAATAGTTTGTGAGCTATCGAATGGAATAAAAATTATATATTTTTGAAACTACGATATTATATGGCTGATCGGTTAGTGGTCTAGATTCTGGGGAATCAGTTCATTTGAAAATTAAAATAATTGTGCTCCAGAACAAAACCCAGGTTACGGTAATTTAGAGGTTAAAATCAGTGGGCAGTTACAGAGATGGCCGTTTCTTATATTTTTTTTTTTTTGATCTCAAACCTGGTAGAGGTCTTTTTAAAAAAATGTTTTGCTATTTTTAAATATCATTTGCAAAATGAATAAGCGTTTCACATTTTTATATGAAAAAGTCATTATTAATATTCCAAGAAATAGGGGGAATCCCGAAGTTCAGTATTCCCAAGTGTTTTCTATTAAATCTCATTGTCTTCTGCCTCATCTTGCGGATATCTCCATTAACAAGACTTAGAGAAATTGACAAAAGAATTTCATTTGAATATTAAAAGATCTATGAATCATAAATAATCAGGGAATTTTAGTAACAGACCGTTGCAGGTATTTCCACAGTTTTTACTATTCTTTTGTCTTGAGCAGACGACGCGTCAGTAAATAAATTTTGCAATCAATTACCCCTGACTGTCATATCAGTTTAATTATTATTTATTTTTATTATGATGTACGTCGTAATTTGCCGTATATAAGAACGCCTTTTAGAAATTTCGTAATTTAAATTTCGTAATTTAAATTTCGTAATTTAAATTTCTTAATGTTTCTCTCCAATTTTACGACATTTTAAAATAAAAATTTGGCCGTAATTCAGTTCGTTAGCCTGTCCCCCACAAAAACAAAAATTAATTATATTTTCACACTAAAACAATAATTACCTTTTGGGAGGGGAACTACCAGACGTACAACAACTCGTTCTGCCTTTTAGTCGTAAAAGATAAAATAAATAAATAAATAAATACTGGTTAAAGAAAAATAAAAATATTTACTTAAATCGCATTCCAGTGAATTTCATATCACTTCAGGTAGTTTGCATTTCATTTAAGTACTCGAACAGGCATTTCCTGCACAAAAATGTGCTACAATTAATTGAAAAACGTTTTCAACCGATTCTGAAAACAAACAAAAAAAAATAACTCATTTAATTTAAAGTACTGCAACACTCGTGTATGCACAGCTGTTGTTGGCTATTTAATTGTCTGTCAACTGGATAAATGAAACTCTTGTTGACGTTGAGTAGAAAACTCAGAACGATGTGCGAGTATTTCAACTGACTTCGCAATTGTGCCGAATTTTAAACTCTTTAAATCAGCTAATTTTATTGGCTGTTTGAAATTTAAATGTCACAAAAGACTGCACAAGCGATGGGAAATAATGAAGTGCTGTTGGCAATTAAATAAGTTAAGAAAATGTTAAAGTGTGCGTTCAAAGCCTGTTCTCATAATTAATAAATAATTAAATTTTGTTTCATTGAGCGCGACTTGATTAGCTGCCAGTTTTTGTAGGTAAAAGAAAAAATTTCGTTTGCGATTTTTAAATAGAACGTAAAAATAAATTTGGGTTTTTTATTGTTGTTTTGAATATAAATAATAAACAGATGGGAATTTTTATATTATTTACAAAAAACAGGCACACAATTCTTTGGGAACCAACCCTCATATTCATAAAAATTTTAATAATTTTGACATGAATTGTATTAACCCTGGATAGTTGCTCTTAATTTTTATACATTAAAGTTATTCTCCCTTGAATCGACGAACAACTTTTAAAAATTATCTTAGAGGAATATTTTTTAAAGCTACAAATAAACAAAACTATTTTTAGTTGAATATTTTATTTTAAAAATAAGAAAAAAGAAATATATAAAATAAAAACCTTTTTCTCTCTCAAAAAACTCGATATGAATTCAAGCAGAATATAAAAGAGATGTATGATAAAGACTAAATTAGCTTTAACGAATAGTAACCATCCAGGGTTAATTTTTTTGTGGGTATTCTGAAACATTTTGCGTAAAAGATCCCTGATGATCTGCATTAGTCCCAGTTAGCTTCATTGCTTTAAGGAATAGTATTCATCCAGGGTTAAAAAAAAAATTATTTAATTTAAAAAATAATAGAAAAAATTAGTAAAAGAAAAAATTTGTGCTCTCTCTTAAAATTCGATATGAATTTAAGCAGAACATAAAAGAGTTATATGATAAAGAGTAAATTAGCTTCGTTGCTTTAACAAATAGTAACCATCCAGGGTTAAAAAAATTTTTTTTAGGTATTCTGAAACATTTTGGGTAAAAGATCCCTGGTGATCTGCATTAGCCCCAGTAAATAAAGCATAGAAATTAGCCAAGAACCCCTCAATTGGTCATTGATTTTTTTTTTAATTTTGGAAAAGAATTTTCTTCTTAAAATTAAAGAGTTCAAAATGAAAATTAACAAAAAAAACAAAAACAATTTTAAAAGTATGGAAAAATATTTTGTAAAATAAAGAATGTTTTAAGTACAGCGTGGGCAAATTTGAGGTTAGGAAGTAAATTGGCTGTCAAATAATGAAATATCAGAAATGAATGAATTTACAATTGAAAGTTACACTGTTCAACAAAGAAACCAAATAATGAAAATTTATTAACAATTGAATTGCGGCTGCTTGCAAAACTGACTGAAAAAAATGCATTTTTTAACAAAATCGCCTTCAGTGATGAGGCCCATTTTCCATTGCCCGCTCCGTTCTTGTGATTTAATGCCATTCTCTGGGGCCGTTTTTTAGGCCGGGCTAACGTGAACAAATAACTAACGTTTTGAGTCATTAAATTTGACAAGATAAGCGAAGTTTTGTGGTTGAAAATTTTGTGAAAAGAGCGGACGTGTGGCGACGTTTTGGGTGTAGACCTTTGCCCCTCTTTACATTTTATTTATAATTCCCAAATTTCGACTTTACTTTGGTACTAATAAAAATGAATTTGTCGAAAAAATTGTGTGCTTTCAGGCCAATTTACTTTCTAACCTCAAATTTGCCCACCATTTATTTGGAATGATCCAATTCTGTATCGCTTTCCCTGCGTATTAATTGTCGGGAAGGAGCTTTCTACGGACTATTAAATGGTTATAGGCAGGATTTTAAACTGATTTTTTTTTCTTCATTTTTGAATTTTCCATGCATATGGTGGGCTCTACGCGGTATAGCGCCTTCTCTAAGAAACAACTCGTTGTAGCGATTTGAGTGCATTATTGCGCCGCCCAAGAGTTTTCTTAGAGTAGGATCGTTGAGTAAGAGATTTTTGTGGGGAGTATTTTGGAATTTATTTAAAAATTTAAAGTAACAAATTTTCAAAATATATGGGTAGCTCCATATAAAATCGACTAAGAGTTAGGCACGATCTGTTTCGTTTCAGATGCGATTCAGTAAATAGATCTCTTTCATTCTATTTAGTCGTTATAACGAAGGAAAAGTAAAAAAAAAAAATATTTTCGTAAAATTTATGTCCTTTTCGAAATATCATAATATCGCCGAATTCGCCGGATTTGTTCAGTTTATTTTGGTTTTATTTTGCCTGGACAATTCATCGTATTCATGGCAAAATAAAATTTGAAATTTGTTCAAAGCGGATTCAATTATTTTTCTACAGAAATAGTTCGTTATTTCAATAACTAAAGGGTGTTTTTTATAGAGTGATACAACTTTGCGTTGGCATCACTGCCTTATTTCACCACCCATTTAATAGCTGGTAGTTGGTTTTTGTTTAGTTTGCTTTGCCTTTGACATTATGGATCGACTTATACCAGAGCAACGCGTGCAAATTGTGGAAATTTTTATTCAAAATAATGGCTCTGTTCATCAAACTTATCGTGCACTTCGATTACTCAAAATTTTATTTTTCGATGAAGCCCATTCCTGGTTGAATGGATACGTAAATAAGCGGAAACACTATTCTATCCTCAGAAAATTACTGTTGGGCGCACTTTAAAGGCTGACGGAGTCATTGGCCCGTATGCCTCCAAAAAAGATGGTGGTCAGAATGTTGTTGTCAATGGTCAACGGTATGGGAACATGAACCGAAATGGCATTAATCCTGCTGATATATGTGGTTCCAACAGGACGAAGCCACATGCCACACAGCGGGCGCTACAATTGACTTACTCAAGGAAACTTTTGACGAAAAAATAATTTCACGAAATGGCCCAATTAATTGGCCCCCAAGATCGTGTGGTTTAACCCCATTGGATTATTTTCTTTGGGATTATGTAAAGTCACTTGTGTACGTCAATAAACCACAAACAATTTAACACCTGGAAATTAATATTCGAAGAGTTATCGGCGAGATACGGCCGCAAATGCTGCGAAAAGTTTGTAGAAATTGGCGTTCCAGATTGCGCCTTGTGCGCGCCAGCCGTGGCGGCCACATGGCCAAAATCGCATTCAAACATTAATGTCATAAAATTTTCTATGCAATAAAGTCCGTTTTATTGATATCAAAAATATATTATTATGTTTTATTATAACTTAAACTTGTATCACTCTATAAAAAACACCCGATACAGTCCAACCCTTCGACTCAAAACAAGCCGGACTATAGTTTGTTGTAGTTGTGGAAACATGCGTTGATGCCAAGAAAATTGAAGATCCACACTATCAAATCTGAATGACCTAAAGCGTTTTTTAAATCTCTTGTTCTCTTTTTTTTTTACCAAAATACTTTTTTTCCTCTTGAACTCCTACGATAACATAAGAAAATAATATATTTATTTTCCTTAACGGAAATGGAAAACTATCAAACTAAAAGTTTTATGCATTTCCTTAAGTATCCTTATTTCCTCTTGTATCCACAATAAATATAACGAACAAACTGAAACAGAAACATGTGACAAGCAAACAAACAACTGAATGAATGGAAAGGAAAAGAAAAAAATGTGAAGGGAGAGTTTCTTAAATGAATTTGACGTTTCGCATTAAACCGAATGTTTGAATATTATTTTGAGGACTAGCCTTCTTCTTCTTCTACTTCTAATTCTTCTTCTTGTTTTTGATTTTGCTGTTTTCCTATTTAGTCACCAACATGTTCAAATTCAAGCGGAAATAGTTTTCAACAACTTTATAGGCGCCAAATGGGACTGCAACTTAATCCCTGTAGCAGACAGCACCGAACGAGTGACTTCAGGCTACAAAATGTTAGTGAGACAACGGAAATGACAACTTAAGTTGAAGCATCTTTGAGGGGCAGACATTGGAAATGTTGGTTTAATGTGATACAAAAAGTTTGTGTATTTATTTGTTCGTAATAACAAAAGCTGTGCACTTATCGATCGTTACATAATCGCAGAAGAGATGTTAAAATGCGTTTGAATTTCCATAGTTTCAGTAGGGTGTAGTGCCTCAGAAGGATGTATAACGAAACGGACGACTATTTGCATTCGAAGATGAAAATGTGTCTCAGAATCTGCCTCAAATTTCGTATTATAAAATTAAATTATGTGTCCAAAAGCAATTGATATGTCGACAATGGCTGAAGGCTTTCAAAGAAAACAAGTAAAAGTGCTATACTCGGCTGTGCCGAATCTTATATACCCTTCACCAACGTACGTCTGACGTTACATATATTTTTAAGTACCAATTTTGCTCTTCCTAAGTTATAAAGTAGTTTTAGTTAGCAAAAGAAAATAAATTAATTAATAAACAACATCAGTTGCCTCTTAGGTTACTCTTATAAATGACAAAAAAATCAATTTCCCAACCCTGGAAACGAAATTTTAATTTTTTTATATAATTTTTGTTACCAATGCAAGTCTTCATGGTGTATAAAATAGTTTTACTTAAGAAAAACTAATATTTTGTAACCATTTTGGTCACTTTCATGTGCTACAAAATATTGCAGTTATCCAACCCTGGAATCAAAATTTTGAATCTTATTTTTAATAATTGAAACCAATTTTGTATATCCTGAATAGAAAAATAGCTTTAATTAGTAAAAAAAACCACGACAGTTGTCTTTTTGGTTTATATATGTAAAAAAACTTTTAAATTTCCCAACCCTGGAAGAGTCATTTAAATTTTTAAAATTTTTTTCATCGATGGAAGTCTTCATGATGTATAAAGCGGTTTTATTTAAGAAAAACTTGAAATTTTCAAACATTTTAGTTATTACAGGTACTACAAAATACTGAATGTGCAAAAAAACTTTTAATATCCCATCACTGGAAAAACATGTTATTATTTTTAGTTTTCAATAACTACTTGAGGCTTCTAAAAGCATGAAATTAATTCAATTTACAAACAAACAAAAAATAATTAGATTTTGCTAAAAATTTTGCGTCGAGAAATAGGTGAAAGCTTCCCAGCTCTGGAACCGTATTTCTGAATTTCAATACCACTCTATTTAAGTTCATTTTCAATCCGTCAGTTCAACTACGAATTGTCTAGCTTCTCTGGAGATTTGGGAAGACCCATTCCACAAACAGACAGACGGACATCGCTCAATCGTCATCTCTGGATTCATAAGAATCCAGAATACATATACACTTTATGGGGTCCCACATTAATATCGAAGATATTACACACGGAATGACAAACCTTTCACTGTTTTGTGAAGGATATAAAAATTATGGAGAATCATCGAATCACTATTCGAGAATTTTTGGGGATGTCGGCATATTCGTTTGATGCACTTTTACCACAAAAACTAGAAGCCACGTTGAATAAAAATCGTCCACGAATTGTTGCCTGATGTCATCGGATGTCCATCAGTTTAACCATGAATTGTTATTGTATTCCCTTTGAACACTTTAACTGCTGCCTTAAATTGTTTGTGAATCACTCCCATTAAAACCCTTTCCAGTGGTTCTTATGGCGATCCAGAACGCTCAATGTACTCCTAAATATTATTTCCTCTTTAAATGTTGCAACAGCTGATAAAAAAGCCAAAATTATTTTCATGCTTCTGCAGGTAGTAAAAATAATATTTGAAAATAAATACGAGTAAATTTTTTACGCATTTCTAAAAGATATTTTGATTTGATGCGATAGACTTTTGAAATACTTTTGCCATTAACACAACACCAGCAGTGGCACTAACCACTCATGGAGTGACTCACTCACCCACCCACTCACCGACTCACGCACTCACTCAGTCACTCAGTCACTACTACAATGCGAGTACTTAATATAATAATAGCGAAATAATGCTGGCAATGATTTTTATACGGCTGCTTCTCTATGTTTAACAGGACGATTTACGTCCAGAGGACGATAACGAACAAACGAGCAAACGAACAAAAATAAGTATTTACGAGGCCATAACAGACAACATATTTTTAGAAAAAAAAAAAATAAATAAACAAACCATTAGAAAAATAAGATGTACAACAGAAGTCATCAGGATAAAAAATATCATTCGAAAAGTATTGAATTTTATGGCCCAACATGATGAGCAGCCATTCAAGCGGCATAAACTTTCAACACCAACCAAATCAAATTCAACTTGCGGCAGACAATTGATGGCAACTGATGGCGATTGTTTGCAACTCACAATAAACTTAACGGCTAAAACGATGATGTCTGAAGCTGCACAAAATGTATCGTTATGAAATGGATGGCATTTTGATAAAGTCAGAGTGGCAATTGAAGTAATTGTTGTTGTTGTTGTTGTTGTTGTTGTTATTGTTGTTGGTGAATGAAAGGTGGCCATAAGCCGATTATAGAAAACGAGCAAAACACAACTAAAAACATATTTTTACTGGAGTCATGATAACCTAAAATAACCAGGCCGAAGGAGAAACATTTTCGTATTTTATTTCATTGAAGTGCGTTCCTATTTGGGCACAAATTGCTCATGGATTTCGGACTATCGCATTAAAAAAATAATATTTGGGAGTAAATTTAGACTTCTGAATGGCCATAAGAACCACTTTAAATTGTTCTTGCGGGAGTGATTCATATACAACTTAAGGCAGCAGTTAAAGTATTCAAAAGATATACAACAACAATTCATGGTTAAACTGAGGGACATCCTTTGACGTCATTTAATAATTCCTGCACGATTTTCATTCAAAGAGGCTTCTAGTTTTTGTTGCAAAAGTTCATCCAACGAATATGCCGACATCCTCAAAATCTTCTCGAATAGTGATTCGATGATTCTCCATAATTTTTATATCCTTCACAAAACAGTGAAAGGTTTGTCATTCCGTGTGTAATATCTTCGATATTAATGTGGGACCCCATAAAGTGTATATGTATTCTGGATTCTTATGAATCCAGAGATGACGATTGAGCGATGTCCGTCTGTCTGTTTGTGGAATCGGTCTTCCCAAGTCCCCAGAGAAGCTAGACAATTCGTAGTTGAACTGGCGGATTGAAAATGAACTTAAATAGAGTGGTATTGAAATTCAGAAATACGGTTCCAGAGCTGGGAAGCTTACACATTTCTCACCGCCAAATTAATAGCAAAATCCAATTATTTTTTGTTTGTTTGTAAATTAAATTTATTTCATGCTCTTGGAAGCCTCAAGTGGGTATTGAAAACTAAAAATAATAACATGTTTTTCCAGGGATGGGAAATCAAAAGTTTTTCTTGCACATTCAGTATTTTCTAGTACCTGTATTAACTAAAATATTTGAAAATTTTAAGTTTGTTTTAAATAAAACCGCTTTACACATCATGAAGACTTGCATCGATGAAAAAAATTTTAAAAATGTAAATCACTCTTCCAGGGTTGGGAAATTTAAATGTTTTTTATACATATATAAACCAAAACGACAACTGTTGTGGTTTTTTTTACTAATTAAAACTATTTTTCAATTCAGGATATACAAAATTGGTTTCAATTTATTAAAAATAAGATTCAAAATTTTGATTCCAGGGTTGGATAACTGCAATATTTTGTATTACGTGAAACTGACTAAAATGGTTAAAAAATTTTAGCTTTTCTAAATAAAATGCTTTATACATTATGAAGACTTGCATTGGTAACAAAAATTATATAAAAAAATTAAAATTTCGTTTCCAGGGTTAGGAAATTGATTTTTTTGTCATTTATAAGAGTAACCTAAAAGGCAACTGAAGTTTTTTATTTATTTATTTATTTTCTTTTGCTAACTAAAACTAATTTATAACTTCTGAAGAGCAAAATTTGAACTTAAAAATATATGTGACGTCAGACGTACGTAGGTGCAGGGTATATAAGATTCGGCACAGCCGAATGTAGTATTTTATTTGTTTTTTTTTCAAGCCTTTAACCACCTGCAAACATTTTTCCGGACTCAAAATAAAATCCTGGCACCTTCGCAAGCCACTGTCCACATATCAATTGATTTTGGACGCTTAATTTAATTTTACCACACAAAATTTGAGACAGATTCTGGGATACATTTTCTTCTTCGAACGCAAATTGTCGTCCTTTTTGTTGTACATCCTTCTGAGGCACTACTCCCATTGTATTAACGGGGCCCAACAATAATTTGCGTATGACAACACGCAACAATTGAAACTTCTGCAAGTGAATTGAATGCTGGGCCTTCGGTTATTAAATCAAAATCTGATTGTTATCGGCGATTTCGCGCTGCATGTTTTTCCAGCGCACAAATTTCAGTTGTAATCAACAGGACGATAGACGGCGGTGGTGCTGACCAGCTAAGCAATCAACACCACAAAAGGACTGCTACGTAAAGGATGTAAACAGATGCACGTGCACGTTTTGCATGTGTGTTTACGACCAACTCGTATATTAACTTTTTTGTTGTTGTTGCTTTTATTAGAGATTGTTTTCGCCGATTGTAATGCCTGCCCAGGGATTGGCGCTAAAACAATGTAATCTTGCAGTTTGTCAGTTGGTGTAAGTGTGTGTGTAAGAGAATGTGTGTGTGTGTGTGTGTGCATGTGTGTGTGTTAGACTAACGTGTCTGCTTAACATTCAAATAAATGCGAGAGTACGGAAATAATGTGAAACGCAAACAAGGAAAATTGTATTTAATTTGTAATCGCATCCACATTTCCGTCGCCCAGGGTGTCGTTTGTTAGGCGAAAATTAAATGAGGCTGAAAATGTGATAAAATCAGCTGAATCAGCGCAAAAATACAGCGAATTTGTTGTTAATAAATATTTTTGAAACGGAACTACAAGCATGAGCATCATTTGATGGGGCATTTGCAGCGTGTAAATAAGAGCTTCCGGAAAAAGGTTGCGTATGCGATGTAATTAAAGGATAAATTAGGCGTGAATTCAATTACACTGTGAAACAAATTATAAATCATCTCAAAAGTGATGGTCGTCACATGAAACAGCTTGTGAACTTTTTAAATATAAAAAAAATTTTCCAAAATGTCAAAATAGTTACAAGAAATCGTCAAAAATAATAAAATACTTTTTTTATAAAAAATATAAGGTTGAAATTTTTTGTCTAAATTCGAATTTGAAAAATTTGTTTTTAAAATCTTTTTTAAATATGAAAGAAAAATATTGCAAATTTGGCCGTTTTATTTGAGGGAAATGAAAAACTAAATTTTCTTCTTCTTAACTCTCTTAGCATATATAAACAATAAAAAATATAAATAAGGTGGACAATTTTAAATAAAATTTTTAACAAAAAAAAAAAAAAAAAAGGAAAAAAGAGCGAAAAGGGTAAAATTTGTATTTTATAAATCATTGAACGTAGCAAAAAGATCTTTAAAGCGTTCTTTTCTTCTGAAGAGAGAATCCAAGAAATTTTGGTACTTTTTTAAAATTCGGGGTAAAATCTTACCCGTTTTCGTTATATATACTTTAATACAATTCAAAAATAACTTTAAGCACCCACGATCTTCGTAGAAGTTGATATAATAAATTGTGAATATTGTTTGGAAAGGGACAAAAGAAGTACCAAGAAGGGTAATTACGGCCAATAAGAGGCAGCTGAATGTGTGCACTCAGTCATATGTACATAAAAAAGAAGAAAACAATTTTAAATTAAAAAAATCATATCATTGAAAGATTTTTTACGGAATATAAATATTTTCACTTGATATTTCATTTTCCTGAACACTGACACTGAAGGGGTACTTTCATCATTAATTTGGTACCTAAAAAAAATATTAATAAAAAAATATTTCGTTTGGGAAACTATTTTATTGAAAAAAAAAACACTTAAATATTTTATCAACTCTTTTCGCAAACAGCACTTTTTAAAATGCACTTTTTGAGAAATCGTATATTTTGAAGGGGATCTTTTTAAAAATGCATTTTTTAACAGGTTATTTTGAAAATCTAAGTTTTGAATATTTATGAATATTGTGAATATAATTTTGAAAATGTAATTTTGCGATATAAAAATGTTTCGAAAAAATTATTTTTAAAAAGGTACTTTGTGAAAAAAGTACTTTTGGAGAGAAATTAATTTGAATTAAATTAATTTATTTAAGAGTTGGTTTTTGAAAAATATATTATATCAAAAGGTACTTTTTTTGTATTAAAAGTACTTTTTGAAAAATTATTGTTCAAATGGTACTTCAGGTGTATGGTACCTTGTAAAAATAGTATTCTTGGCGAGAAATAATTTTCAATAAAAGTTATTTACTTAAAAGCTGGTTTTTGAAAAAGAATATCATTATAGAAAAGGGTACTTTTTTTATTTAAAGGTACTTTATGTGTGTGGTACTTTGTGAAAAGAGTACTTTTGGAGAGAAATTAATTTAAATTAAGATTAATTACTTATAAGTAGGGTTTTGAAAACAAAATTATTATTTCAAAAGGTACTGACCAGCAGTACTGCCCAGCAGTACTGCCCAGCAGTACTGACCAGCAGTACTGACCAGCAGTACTGACCAGCAGAACTGTCCAGCAGTACTGACCAGCAGTACTGACCAGCAGTACTGACCAGCAGTACTGACCAGCAGTACTGACCAGCAGTACTGACCAGCAGTACTGACCAGCAGTACTGACCAGCAGTACTGACCAGCAGTACTGACTAGCAGTACTGACCAGCAGTACTGACCAGCAGTACTGACCAGCTGTACTGACCAGCAGTACTGACCAGCAGTACTGACCAGCAGTACTGACCAGCAGTACTGACCAGCAGTACTGACCACGTCCAGTACTTAAAATTTCTCTTTATTAAGTTTTAATTATTTTTAAGCGATTCAAATTGCACAACTCAGATGACAGAAATATAACAGCTGATTGTCCTTCCAAACCGGCTGCCTTCGTACCATAAAATGAGTAACCCTTTAACACATAATTGGGCCAACTTAACCTGACTAATGGATCAGCGGCATTGGCTTCAATAAAAATTTGAATAATAAAACCATTTTTATTTTCCTTCTTTTACTGCTGGAAACTCTTTTGCAAAAAACCCCACCCACTATTTGCATGCGTTGGGGGTGGGAGGTGTGAATATAAATTTTTTGTAAATAAATTTCTGCTGGTTATGAAAATGTAAAATATTTAATCGTTTTTATTGTTATTACAAATTTTTATTATCTTTTATGCTACTTTTATCCTCATTCTGCTTATTTGTTTCTTTTTTATGTGGGTTTTTGTTGCTTTTGTTGTAACCTTCTGCACCTTTAATGGGGCAGTAAATCTTTTTGTTTTGCTGTGGCGAAATGGAACTGCCTCTCCCTTTTGCTATCTTTTTATTTCCTTCTGTCCGTCCATCTGTGGTTGTATTGATGATGGTTTCGTTACACTGTTTATTGTTGTGAGTGTGTCACTAGGCGAGTGACTGAGAGAGTGAATGAGATAGTGAGTGTGTGAGTGAGTGGCGTTTGTATGATGTTGTTTCTTTTATTATTATTGTCATTGTTTTTTATCATCTTGTCGTCATCTATTTAAATATTATTTTTTCTTCTTGGGAGTGTGACATGTGTGCGAGAGTGTGTGTGTGTGTTTCTCGCCCCGTCCTTGACGATGGGTTTCGTTACAGTTGTTGACTAAAATTATGTTTATTGCGTTCTTAAATATATATTTTTTTGCTTGTTATATTGTGAATATCGGTTTCAATAAAACGGTTTAGATTGTGTTGGGAATTTATTTATTTATTTTTTATTGGTTTCATTGCAAATAATGGCTGGTGGTAGAAGGGAAAGGGTGGAAAGCTTAACACCTTGATATTATTTCTGATACAGATTTTTATACTCATGACTTGTTTTCCAAAGTGTGTGTGACTCTTTCCTTATCTGATGATAGAGTGGGAGTTTTAAAGCGGTGGAATGTTTGTTTGTATGTATCTGAAGGTACATACGTTCACACTCGCCAAATATTTACCCAAAAAGCCACGTAAGCTTGCACTTCGCCTAGGAACTTAATATATGCGAAATCTTAATATATAAAATAAGGATGAGTGGTAGGATATTAATAATCCTTTCTTGGATTGCTATTAAAAAATTTACGAAAATATATTTTTTTCTTATTGCTCAAGATCTTTCGCCACTACTTTCGCCTTTTTAGCTTAATTTAGCTGAAATCCTTAATTTTCTCCGAAGGATATGTGGGAGGTTTCCTTTAAATCCTTCCCGCATTTTCAATAACATTTCCTTAAACAAATTAGAAGATAATTTTAAAAACCTTTTGCTCCATTTTATTGCTTTAAAGACTTAATTTTAGCTAAAACCATAATATCAAAAAAAAGGACATTCGGCAGGTACCTGGCTGTGATTTTGATAAAAAATTTTAAGCAAAATATTGAATACATTTCACGAACTTTTATGTTCTTTTTAACAGCAAAATTTATTTTAAGTCTTAAAATTTCTAAAATGGATATATTTCTGCTGTATTTGCAATAATATTTTTTTTTACAAATTATGGGACTTCACCAAACTTATGCTGCACTTCAAAATGCAGTTTAGCTGAAATCAAAATATATATTAAAAAGGGATAATTGGAAGGATACACATAGTCCTTGATTCCATTGTTTTATTTTACACAAACTAGGATTGTTAGGATTGTATGCGACTTTTCATTAACACATTATATAGTTGATGTCACAATATTTCTAAAAAAGTATATATGGGAGGTATCTGTATCCTTGTAGATATATCAATGAAATTTCTTACTGAAATTACGTGATACATTTTAAAAGATTTTGTGCATTTCCGATTCCTTTCAAAAGCTCAATTTAGCTGATATCACAATATTTCCAGAAAAGGATATATAGGATGTACCCGTATCCTTTTACAGATGTCAATGAAATTTCTTACTCATGTTGTGTGATATATTTCGGACTCTTTTTAAAAGCATAATTTTGCTTATAGAACAATTTTTCCAAAAAAGGACATATAAGCAGTATGCATATCCTTGCTGCAATTTAAATAAAGTTTGCATAAACTATGAACGATTTTTTTAAGTCGTAACTATTTAACTACTTTTTCTAATCAAGACTTATCGGCAGTTTGACATTCTCCGCTGTCAAATTATAGTTTTCACTATCGATAGTTTTCGTGCTGCTAAAAACCCACCCGATTTGAAACAAAATAAAAACGTATAAAATTATTTCTCTGTCCTGTTTGAATTAATTGAAACAAAATGTTCTTCCATCTAAAATAAAAATAGAATTCCCAATATGTTCTACTTCATTGTGCATTCAATTGAAATAAATTGTTCTTTTATTATTAATAAAGTTTTAACTAAATTTCATTTTCAATTTCGTAAATTATTTAAAAAGATCACGCCGGCTGCACTCGGCCACATTTTGTTCATGCAACTCAATAAACAATTAATACCACAAAACTTATTGGAAAAATAAAAAAACTAAAAACTAAACTGAAATGGTAAACTTTTATTGATGAAAGTTGTTGTACAAACTTCTATTGCTGTTGTTGTTGTTGTTGTTGATGTTGATGTTTTCAATAAATTAAGCACTTGACGGGTCACAGTCGATGCACATATTCCACCAAATTAACCCCCTATTGCCACCAAATAATGGACATATAAATCAATAACTATTTCAGCCATATTGACGGGTGATCACCCTCAAAAGAAATGAAAACAAGTTAAGCGGTTTTGTTGTTGTTGTTGCTGGTTGTTGGCTTTATTACGTCTTGTTTTAATGGTTCGTTTAGGGTCTGTTTGAAGGAAGTGCTGCAAAATTATTATTTTTATGATTTAAGTGAATCGTTGGAGGTGTTGGTTTGAGTTTCGTTTGAATTGGGAATCATTTGACATCAGGACACTTGAAATTTTGGTTCTAAAAAGACCGGTTTTGGGTGTGGGCCAGCTATTCAAATTGCTGGGACAATCCAAGAAGTCATAAGCTGACACTTTAATCGTTTAGCGAAGGAACTGACGGCCACTCATAGTTTTCGTTTCTGTGAAAAAAGTGTTCCACATTTTCTATCCTCTTCAGAATTTCTTGTTCCTTTCTTGAAAATGTGCAACTTTTAAATAAAATTTATGCCCATTTCATTAGCTCCATATTCATAAAACTTGCATTTTTAAATAAGAAATCCGTGATAAAAAATTAAAAGTTGTCAATCAAATGCTGCTGGATGTTGATGTTTTGAAATAAAGTTTTGGAGGCACTGCTCTCCCTACCCTGCACTCAGAGGACTAATTTTCTAAACTTTTTATTTTTTTTTCTATAAAAATAGTGGAAGCGAAGCACTTCGAATTTGACTGATAAAATGCGTAACGGCAGAGGTGGTTCCTTCCCTTTCCCCTCTTTTAAGTTGCTAGAAAGGCATGCCCCTGCGTGTAAACTCATAAACATGTCGGTTAACTTCAACAATCAACGAATCATGTCTGAACAAAAAAGTTCCCAAGCAACGGCCGCCGATGTTAACATATGGGTGATTCCATATCAAAACGCCACAGAGGTCCACTCCACCTCTTTCGATTTCAATGAAATGATGTCAGAGGCTCTTCTTCGTTCTATTTAATAATAATAAAATAATAAGAATTCCTTTAAACAAAAACAAAATCGTAGACTTTTTTTTTGTAAATATTTTGTCGACAGAAGGATATCGTCTAAAATCGAGGGTTTTCTCTGATAGCGTTGCCTTGCAAAAGAGAAGGCAATAAATTGATGTTGGAATTTTTAAAGTTGAAGATGGTTGAAGCAGAGATCTGCACTTAATTTTCTTGTGCATTTTTGCTTCAATATAATCCAAAATATTGAATCGATTTTAAAAATTTTGATCTTGTGCACATCTGCAAATAAAAAACTTTGAAATAATTATACTTTTTGTCAAAAATAGTCTTGTATGGTAACAGTAAAAGGGGTGACAAAAAATCGCCCTGCCTATCCATTCCATATTTGTGGCTGTTCGCCAAATGCAGGATTGGGATCTTTACGTCTGCTCTTTAACAAACTGCTTAGTGTGACACTGATTTAGCCATTGAGCGGCTAAATTGCCGCAATAGAATTTGTGTAGAAATTACGATGGATATAGAGAGCCGTAATTTGCAACCTATTCAAACCCGCTCAAATTACGTTGGTTTGATCAAACGTACTTTTAAAAAATTAACAACTTAAATAATTCGACCCGAGTCCACCACATTCTTTAGTTCAATAACAAATTATGTTTTGCCAATGATATGGTTGAACAGTTGATTAAGAATTTTGCAGTCATTTCATTTACATACTGTACAAATCCCAAAATCGAAAGTGTTTATTTTTACTGATTATAAACACGACTTTTAGTCCACAAACATATTGATTAAATACTCGCCTGTAAAATAATTAACATTCTTAGACTCTCTTTTATTAGAGCCATTTTTGCAAGGAGTGGAAGGCTACTGCACAGTAGGACAACAGCTTTTTTTTTGTTTTATTTCTTAACGCTTTCTTGTGTTTGTTGCTACTTTTAGATTTAAGGTAAACTCCACCGCCAACTCTTTTATTTATTTATTCTTTCTTTTTTTATAAATTTACTGCCGAACTTTTTTAATAATATCGAAGAGGAAAAGCACAAACAAAACTTTGACTGGAATTAAATAAATAATTGAAAGTAAGAAAACAAGAGCTCTTGATAAAGAAGTATTTTTGATTTTAATTGATTTTAATTTTTAATATCAAATCAAATGCAACAAACATTTCAACAACTCGTCCTTTAAATTCAACCCCAAAATGTGCAGAAACATACTGACATACTGCTGAAGCGAAGGGAGGGAGGCTGGGAAATGTGGCAGAAGCTCATGATATGCAAAATCGTAGCAAAAGTTTTCATTAAAGAGCGCTTAAGTTCTATTACTGACTTCATTACCCAGTTAATGGCAACCACTACGAAATAATTTACTTATTTAAGGACGTGTAAGAGTGATGTGATATGCCATGCCCTGCAGTTCTGGGGGTAGCTGGACACATAAAACTGTTGCAGTAAATAAAAATTGAAATGAAAAATGATTCTCGGTGTAGAAATAACTCATAAGCAAAAAGAACTGATAATTGCAGGTTATAAATAGATTTCTATCCCAAAAACTTTAATCAAAATCCACAAAATCCCAGAAGTGTTCCAGCATTTCCCAAAAAAATAAAACAAAAAAAATTATGGCAAAACTTCTTTTGTTAAAAATTCACAACGGCAGCACTTTTATTGTGCTTTAAAGTCCATCAGTACTGAGTAGTCAATTGATGCATCTTTTGAACTGCTGGGTATTTTAGAATTTTAAATTTGAGTGGCTTTGCCACTCTGAAGGGTACTACGAAGAATATAATTATTAAATCAAACTTTTCAACAATATTTATTTTTCTTCAATATCAATTAACTTTGCCAACCAGGGGAGCGGAAAACTTTCTAACAGATGAAGACGGAAAACTTCGTTAACATGCACACACACACGCAAATGCATACAAAAATATATGGTAGGAGATGCTCAGGGCGGCACCGCAAATGCATTTCACTTTTCATCAACCGTAACTGACAAAATCGATTCCAAATGGATTTTCCGATTATTTTAGATGAATTTTTAATAATTTATGTCCTTTGCCTATAATACGATAGGGAACTTGGTGGTTTCTAGTGCTTATTAGAGGGCTAACGGGGGGATAGGGTTGCGTAGTTTTTCCACAAATAAATTTTGCTACAACCCCATAACTAATTTCAGATTGTTGTTTGGTTTTCATAAACTGGGATTAGAAAACTACGTGGCCGGATATCAAAGAGGTCCCTTGTGGAAGACCAAAAGTCCTTGGTAGAAATCACGGGTACGAATTTATACTTCACAAGGGCTATTATATATTCGGATATCGATCTAACCCATAGTAGAAATATCTCTGTGTCCTGTTGCGAGACCAACAGATGCTACGGTAGTGGTGACTGTAAAGTTGGTGCTGCGAAGGTCTCTCGTCTATACTCTAGACGTTGGAATTATTGGTTCTTCCTCAGCCGGAACGACGGGATCTTTGGAAGTAGTAGGGGTACAAAGTAGGCCTACACGTCAAGGCAATGTGTTGCTGTAGGATAGTGACGATATTATGCATGAGAAATCACGTTAAATCGCACGATCTTAAATGTCAATACAAGGGTCCTGAAATGTGAAACTCTGCAGTTAACAAACGTTTCCTTCAATAAATCAATTTGACTCGAGCTTTGTGACGGCTTGCGCCGTCTAGTTGGAACCACAGCTCCTGCACCTCATGGCTGTTTTTTTTTATTGATATTGATAAACGATTAAGTCAACATTCATGGCTCTATAGCGATCACCATTCACTGTAACATTCTGGCCAGCATCGTGTGTAAAGAAGCACGGACCAGTGGGTCCACCAAATAGTCGGTTTTATTCTGTCCACATACACTCTAGTCCCCGATTCCACATACACTCTACATACGGCCGATTTGTTTATTGGCTGGCGTATCCATTCGATCAAAATTGGGTTTCATCGCTAAACGAAATTTGAGCGACACGTCGTATTTCGAACTGATCCATGATTTTCAAAATATTTCTTTATTTATTTCAATTATACTCTGCAAAGAATCGGAGCATAGATGACTATGGCGTGATTCGACCACATATCCGAGATGGTGGTGACCCGAATTTTATCCGTTGCTGTGACTCACTGTACATGCCAATCACATAAGAAGCGACAACGCAGTTAACGACGAGAAAGTCTTTAGAAAAACCTTAATTCTTTACAGTTATCTGAGGAGTGTGAGTGGGAGGCAAAACTCTCGAAAGAGAGTCAGCAATTAGTAGTCTGGCTGCCCTCAATGATTAATTGCCAACGAGGCTGGACTGTATCAGCGCTACTTTGCGACTGATTTTCAAAACAATTTTGCGCGATTCGGAAGGGTTGTTCAGGCCTCAGTCTATTCATGTTAAATTGAAAAACCATACTTAAAGCTAACAAAATGGCCGCCTGCTAAGGTGGTGTTGCCAACTTAAAGTTTTATAACTCTATAAAAAACGCACTTTAGAAAAGTAACATTTTGTGATTTTGAATAGGGTTTGGCCTTGAGTTGCATGATTTAAATATAAAAATATTACGTGATAATTCCAAAAGCAGCAAGAAAATATAGTTGAACTTATTATCCAACATTTCTGAACTTCATGGAATGAAATTCGCCAAGTTTTTTTCCTCTTTTTTACTGTGCAAATGCCTTCTAGAACTAACCGACTGCCTGGCTGCAATTTACCTTGAAAACTCCTCAAAAAACTTGAGCACCAGCGAGATGTGTGATTGTAACAATCCGACCATGACATAAAACAAACATGTTCAAGCACGCTTCTTCAGGTTTTACGGCAAATGCAAAAAATGCGAGTCCTTTAAACCAAACAGGAGTAGGTTTCATTAAATTTTTCCTTCTTTAATGACTGTTTAGTTAACAGGCGTATGTATTTTTTTTTATTATTTTCAGTTAAAAATTTTCAAACTTTATTACTTCTCGTACATTCTTTTTATGACTTTTTACCCTGCGGCTTACAATCGATAAGTAGTGGGGTTATAACCATTTCTTTTTCTCTCATTTTACCTGTTAACTGAACTGTGACATGGAATGAATGTTGGCCTGCAAGCAAGACGCCAGTGTGTTTTAACCAGCCAGCCAAGAAACAAAAACAAGAACAGCAACAACAACCAACCGCCTTTTTGTCAGCAGCAGCAGTAGCAGCATTAAAAGTGTTTTTGTTTTTTATTTATTTATGAAATCGTCGTTTTTATATCAGGGGTGTAGGAGAAGTGTGCCACCCTCGTGCCTCAAGTGTGAGCTTATTTATGAAATTGTTGCAAGAAACACGTTCATTTGCTTACGAAGCGGCCGTTTGTTGGTGTTTTGTCTACAAAAACAATGAATTTATTATGAAATTATTTCTTTTTATTAATATAAACTATAATCAGAATATTAATGGGCATGAAATAAGAAGTGAAGGAAAAAAGAGTGTCTATAAAATTTCTATGCAAAAAGTTGGATTAAAAATAGAACCGCACAGTGACTGTTTCTGCCAGGGAATACCTCGTTGGTATAAACAAGTGGTTCAGGATGTGGGTTCGAAGGACCATCAACAAATTACAAGCCGTCATATCTTTTGTGAAATGAAAAGTAAAAATGTTAATGGTTTTTGATAAATTTTCTTAAAAAATTTTCTGTAACTTATATCAGAGCTTCTCACTTTGAAAGAATTGATAATTATTCTTGTCACGCTAATTATTGTAGGGCTGGCTATTCATATATGAATGATGAACATATTTTCGAGGCGGTCGCAAAGCAGCTCTGAGTCAATTAACATGAAAACTCGTTGGCAAATTGACTTTTAAGTGCAGCCAGGCCACTGATCGCTGACTCTCTTTCTAGAGTCTTGCATCCCACTCGCACTGGATAAGATCTATTCCTCAAATAACTTTATAAGATTGTGGTATTTCTGAGGATTTTTGCCGTCGTTATTTACGTTGCTACTTCTTATGTGATAAGCGTGAGTCGTGTACAGTAAGTCACAGTAACGGGTACAATTTGGGATAAAAACATCGCCGATATCGATGGGCGAATCAAGCCATCGTCATCTGTGCTCCGATACTTTGCAAAGTACATTTGAAATAAATAATGCAACAAGTTCTCACCACGTGCAGGCAAGTTCAGCTGGCAAAATCTTGCGCACAATGGGGCGTCTTCGGGTCTATCTTACGTGTTGACTACTTCTGTAGCCAGTAATTGAAAACCAGCACGATAAGCGTCTGTAAGCACACACGAGTGCTATACTAATCTTTCCAGTACGATACATCGTTGGAAAGGAAACTACTGGCCTGTTCTTTTCTAAAAAAAAACATGTAACTTTTATTCAATTCTTTTCCATAAAGTGGCAGTTTGGAAGTGTTTTCAAACTGAAATAATTTTTTTGTAGGAGAAATACTTAATTTTTGAACCATAGAATGTTGCCATTTTCGATTAAAAAGCGTGTTCTTTTCTTGAAAAAATTTAACATTTTTTTGCTCCTATTCCATAAGGTGGCAGTTTGGGAGTGTTTTCAAACAGAAATTATTTTTCGTAGTGGATGGTGGATTAATTTCTAATAATTAAGTAATTTTTTAGCAGCATAATTTTGCATTTTGTAATAAAAAGGGTGTTCTTTTCTGGGAAATATGTAACCTTCTTTCATTTCTTTTGAATAAAGTGGCAGAAATTATTTTGCGCAGGCGATGCTGGATTAATTTCTTATAAATTCTTAGTTTTTAAAAGACAGAATTTTGCCATTTTCTAATAAAAAGCGTGTTCTTTTCTGGGAAATATGTAGCATTTTTTCAATTCTATTCCATAAGGAGGCAGTTTGGAAGTGGTTTCAAACAGAAATTATTTTTCGTAGGAGAAATACTTAATTTTTGAACGGCAGAATGTTGCAATTTTCTATTAAAGAGCGTGTTCTTTTCTAGAAAACATGTAACATTTTTTCACTTCTTTTCCATAAAGTGGCAGTTTGGAAGTGTTTTTAAACAGAAATCATTTTTCTTAGGGAATGGTGGACTAATTTTTAATAAATAAGTAATTTTTTAGCGGCATAATTTTGCCATTTTGTAAAAATGGGTGTTCTTTTCTGGGAAATATGTAACCTTCTTTCATTTCTTTTGTATAAAGCGGCGGTTTGGAGGTGTTTTCAAATAGAAATTATTTTCCGTAGGGGATACTAGATTAATTTCTAATAAATTATTAGTTTTTGAAAGTCGAAATAATGCCATTTTCTTTAAAAAGTGTAAAAAATGTTGCATTATTTTTTAGAAAAGAAATCAACCTAAATATCATAAGTCTGCTTTTATATTAATTCATTGGGATCGCTGGCCTATAATTAGCGAAATGTTGATTGAAATAAAAAATATATGTAAAATGGTTGACTCCGAAGGTCGTCCCGGCAACTTCCCACTAACTTTATCCGCAAAGCGGATTAAACGTGGTTGGTTGTGCTGCTTAACTGATCGGGTATAAAAATCACGTTTCGAATTTTTTTCTTTCAAGATATCTAATGAACGGATTAACCGATTTTGACCCGATTCGTAGTGCCCTACGAGTTTTTTTTTATTCTTGAGAGGGGATTAGTCTCTGGAATGGATCGGTAAAGTCGTTTAAAAGCTTAAAAAACGCTGTAAGAAATACTTTTATCAAATTCACAGAAAATTTAAATTCAGTTGAAGACTTTAGAATGCCATCAGTTCGGTAGGAATTGGTCAAGCCGTTTCAAAGTTATAAACACACACACATACACACGGACATAGTGACGGGCTCTCAGAATTAGTCAGGGAAGGTTTCTGAGATCTTATAAAGTGGAGATCTGATGAGGATTCGATTTTTCTTTCAAACCAATTCCCGATTTCTAAAATTTTCAATTTTCGTAGCGGCAAGTTAAAAAAAACTACTTAAAACTTTGAGCTAAAATAACATGCAGATATCAAAACGCTTGAAAAATTACTTTCAAAAAACAATATTCATAGAAACAACAGGGCTGATAACTCGCAAACTTAAAGTGTTTATTTGTTTTGTTTGAATGCCAATTGACGTCAATTGGAGATAAATAAAATCACATGATGTATTGGCGACTATTCATGCGATCGGTCTATAACTCTTTAACCAATTTGCTTTCATATATAAAGTGAAATTGTTGCAGGTACTCTGTGAGAAACCTGTCCAATTCACTTGTTATCAATTCAATTAAATGTTTAGAATGTCTGATAGGGAATTTCTTTTCAAGTGCTTGTGCGCTGATATCGAGTGTAAAGCAGTGGTCGAGATTTTCAACACAATTTTATCAATACAATTCGATTATTTATATACATCGTGAGAGGTTGGGTGGAGGTAATCGCACTATGAAGGTCGTAGTACGATTAGAGCGTGTAAAAACTTATATTTTTTTGTGTTATAAAGCAGACCATCATAGAAATTATTATAAAAATATATTTTTAGCTAATCATAGTAGGCAAAAATAATTAGAAGTAGCATAATTTGAAATCTCTAGATTAAAAATTAGTGTCCCACCGAACATATTGTAGAGCGAAACCGAATATTTATATATTTTAAGGTTCGGCCGAAGCCAAAGCCAGCAACGAACTTCTTGTCAATTGTACTCTTTCAAGTTTCTTTTATTTGAAATAAAATAAAAATTCCAAAACTCTATAAAACACTTGCATGTTTGAGGAATGGGAATTTTTTTGAAAGTATTTTCTGAAATAAAATTTAACTATTCAAAAATGTTTGATTTTTCATTCAAAAAGACATGATAAATATTCCAAAGCACAAAGGAAAGTCACCATCAGCTTAACTATTCAATCTACACAACAGAACAGAACAGCTGTTTTCGATAGCCGCTACAGTCTCGTGTGTATTTCTGTTAATCACCACTTATCAGGTGGCTTGATTGAAAGCGATAAAAACTCGTATTTATAAAGATTTGTTTATCAATCTTTTATATTCAACTTACACAACAGAGTAGAACAGCTGTTTTCAAAAGCCGCTGCACTTTCATGTGTATTTCTGTTAATCACCACTTATTAGATGGCTTGAATGAAAGCGATAAAAATTCTTATTTATAAAGATTTATTTACTAGTCTTTTATATTTAACTTATACGGCAAAGCCGAACGGCTGATTTCAAAAGCCGCTACACTTTCATCATCAGTACTCAAGTGTATTTGTACACACTGTGTTGACAGTATCTATTTTCACCAATTTCATTATAGAAAAGCGTACGAAAACTGTATCAAAAGTTTTTTTCTAAGTCTCTATGTTGCCGCTTTGGTAATTTTTCTTCATGTCCTATTTTTCTGAATTTTTTGTGATCTTTAAGTGAAACTTATTTTGGTTTGAATTTCTTTAAGTACATTTGAACGTTTTTGCCATTTTATGGGTTTGGCAAAAGCCACAACTTTTTTAGATTTGTATTTAATCGATTAACCGATTAACAGCCGCATATGTTTTCAAATCAAAGAATGAATTGAATTTAGATATTCGATTTGCTTAGTAATGACAAGTTTTTTTTTATTATAATAATCAGTAGCTATTCCGTGTGTTGCCCATTTTAGTTGCTTAACAGCTGTTAATTTTTTTGCAAGCAAATTGAATCAGCTGTTGTTTCTGTTGCATTTAGAATAAAATTTGTTCTTCTATTTTGTTTCTTTTCGCGAGAGTTATTTCATAAATATAATTTTAGCCAAAGAATAAGATTTGTTTGGGGCATATTTTTAAAACAAAATTCCTTTTCGCTAATAAATATTTTTTTGCCTGTAAGAAGAGCAACACGCACCACTGTTTAACTGCCTTACTACTCCCTCCTCCTTCTGTTTTATTTTTATTTTTTATTTTAAATTTCTCTTCGTTATGAAGTGTTAGTAGCCGTAGTTTGCAATAAATCCATGGCAATTGTTGCCACTGGCTAAGGCAAACTGATACCAAAATGTAGAAGATGAGAGCTGCATGTGTTTGTGTGTGTCTCAGGACCAAAATGATATCAAGAAAACTTGGAAAGGGAAAAGCCTAAAGGTTATATAACCCAGAAAGGCTGGCAAGGACATATTTTTCTAACATTATCATGACCTTAAGTTGGATTTGCATTTAATGTTTTTCCATTCATTTCCTATTTCATCTATATCCTTGTCCTGTTTTTTTCTTTGTCTATTTCTCATGCTGTTACACTAAATTAAAGTCCTTTACAGATTTGCTCGGCAGGCAAATAAGGAAGGAAAAAAATAATGAAAGAAAAAAAAGGTTATTAACAAGGAAAGCAGGCAACAGAAGTATAAGAATGTGCTGTAACGTTATGAAAGAAGTCAGTAGAAAACGCTGATAACGCAACTCCGCTTTGTATTGCTTTCAATCTGAATAACAGCCAGCGGCTACAGTGCGGTTAATGGTTAACTTCAAAAAGCAATAAAAAATGTTCAAAAAAAGATATTTCAAAGATATTTTCCGTGTTACTTTTTCGCTAGACCAGACAACATAAGCAAATCGTGGCAGTTTTGCCAGATATGAAATTTTATTCTTTCATATGCCACTCACTGCATAAGACTTTGAAGGATTTGTGTTCCCCCCTATTACGTTCAGTCTAACTGTCAGTTTCCTGTTATTTTTCTTCTTCTCAGTCAAATAAGTGGGATGATATCTAAAACTTTTTTTCTTTGTTTTATACTTCTTATCATATATTTTTTTGTGCTCACCTTTTGCAAAGTTAATTTTGAAAGTGGCATCTTCATTAAAACTTCTTTTGCAACGCACTTGCAAATCTTAATTATGTCGTTTGTTAGATGCTGTGAAGAGAAAAAGAAAAAAAAACAACAATAATTTACCCAACACAGGGCAGCGTTGAATAATTGAAATACTTCTCTTTTACATCCATTAATTTGCCTTTTTGTCCCGTGGCGAGCGTGGCGTTGTTTTGTTTCACACCTAATTAAGATAAATCATAAAGATATATATTTAAATAAATATCTGAAAAAGGTTTTGTTTATGACTGCACCATCCTTTAACACTTTCCATAAAATTTTTGTTTTTTAAAAATGCTGGAATGGATTTTATGTAACCATACGCCACACCTTTTCTTGTGGTACCCTTTTAAGTGTGTTAGTGGCCATCAATATTAGCAAACAAAATGCGATTTAAAAGTTTTTTTTGTGTACTTCAGCAGTATGTAAGTATTAAATAAAAAATAATTTCTTAAATATCAAGAAGAAATAACAGTTTTAATAGACAGAATATATGTGATGTATTCAGACTGTTTGATTCCCCTGTTGCAATATTGACCAGCAGGCGCTTCTAGTTGATGTAAGAACTATATTAAATTGAATGTAAGGGCGTGTCAAATAACAGTGGGCAACAAATACAAAAAAACGATGCTGTCGGAGAAAACCATAAACCAAAGCGCGGGTGTTAAAAATTTCTTAAATCTTCTTTTTTTTAATAAGATGAAATAACATCTGCAAATGCTTTAGGATTTTTAAATTTTGTAAAGGAGGGAAAAGGCGGGGTAGTAGTTTGTGAATATTAGATATGATAGTTAAAGAAATCCACAAGAAATGAATTTTAGCTGTAATGAAAAGTGCGTTTCGATCTTAAAAATAATTTTTGATTAAATTTTGTTTTTTATAGAGTGATACAACTTTGAGTTGGCATCACTGCTTTATTAGAGCACCCATTTAACAAGCTGATAGTTAATTTTTGTTTAATTTGCTTTGACATTTTGTTATGGATCGACTTATAGCAGAGCAACGCGTGCAATTGTGGAAATTTTTAATCAAAATAATGGTTCTGTTCGTCAAACTTATCGTGCAGTTCGTCCATTCAAAATTTTATTTTCCCATGACGCCCACTTTTGGTTGAATGGGTACGTAAATAAACAGAATTGTCACGTTTGGAGTGAGGAAAATCCACAAGCTTTTATCGGAACATCTTTACATCCACAGAAAATTACGGTTTCGTGCCCTTTATGGACATGCGGAGTCATTGGCCCATCCAAAACGATGATGGTCGGAATGTTAGTGTCAATCTTGAACGGTATAGGAACAGGATTCGAACTTTTTTCGTACCTCAATTAGCTGGCATTAATCTTGCTGATATGTGGTTCCAACAGTACGGAGCCACATGCCACACAGCGGGCGCTACAATTGATTTACTCAAGGAAACTTTTGACGAAAAAATAATTTCACGAAATGGCCCAATTAATTGGCCCCCAAGATCGTGTGATTTAACCCCATTGGATTATTTTCTTTGGGGTTATGTTAAAGTCACTTGTGTACGTCGATAAACCACAAACAATTGAACACCTGGAAATCAACATTCGAAGAGTTATCGGCGAGATACGGCCGCAAATGCTGCGAAAAATTTTTGAAAATTGGTGTTCCAGATTGCGCCTTGTACACGCCACTTGTGGCGGCCACATGGCCGAAATCATATTTAAACATTAATGGCATAAGATTTTCTCTCCAATCAAGACCGTTTTATTGATATAAAAAATATGTTACTGTGCTTCATTATGATTCAAACTTGTATCACTCTATAAAAAACAACCGATATATAGCAACAATTTCATTATTTCTATAAATAGAGTTAATTTTATTTATATAAAATCAAACTCTCTATTTAATTTTCATAAATATATCTTGTATTTCGCTCACTGCTGGAAAAAGATTTTAAAATAAAATATTTTTTTTATGTTGCCCAGTGTAATGCAAGTGAATTGAAATTCAAACCAAAGGTATTTCAAAAGTAGCAGAAGAAACCACTTAAATGGGATGAAAATAAAAAGATATAATTTTAATCCAGGCCAACAATCTTCCGCCTCTTAATGCTGAGGAGCTTTTTAACCACAATCACGAAATATTTCCATTAATTCTTGCCGCTCAAATGGTCTGCCAGAATTCTTCCTTTGATAATTATATAAACGAGAGAAAATGTTGAGCAGATAATCGTTAAATAAGTCTTCCCTAGAAAAAAAAAACACATTTTACTACCCACCAACAACAAAAAGAAAAATGGCTCGAGCTGAAATATAAATCATTCCGGGCGTAACAGAGAAACGCAATTTTTATTTCCCACTGCTGTGGGAATATTCACTATTTATTGTTGTTGTTGTTGTTGTTTTTCCCCCCCTTCATTCTTACTACCACTTGGCGCTTAGTTGACATGTTTCGCAAAGAAAAGGATATGCATGTGTCCCATTCAAGGATCCCTTTTGTCCTTTTCCTCATTTCTCTTAATTTGCGAGTCGTGTTTTCTTTGCAAACAGTATTTTGTAAAGTGGCATCTTCATTAAAAACTTTTTGCCTCATACTTCGAAATGATTATCGTGCCGTTTGTTGGTCGAGGGGTATAAAGAAACTGTTTGCTTTTCGTTTATATTCTTGTCAATAGCATTTCCAAAGAAGAGGAGTAACAACTCAAAATAAGAAAATTATTGTAATTTTAATGAAGATAATTATGCGAAAGAGGGGAAACAACAAGCGGCCAGCAGTTGAAAACAATGATTTAAACGTAATTTTCGGTTGTATTTCTTTCAGTGTAACAACTGAAATGATATTAACAAACTGTATATAATTAATTAGTTTACGTTTTCTATTTAAATCTTAAATTTTTCATTTAATTTGGTTCTTAGTACAGGATTTTCCAACCCTAAACTGTAAACTTTCAATTGAATAGTGTTTTCCTTTTTATGGCAAGAAAATAAGTTTTAATATCCAACCCTGAAATCATGTTTTTGGTCTTTCTGATGTTCAAAACTCATTCGTTTCTTTCGAAAAAATAAAATATATAAAAATATAAAATATATTATTTATTTTTGTTTATTTACTTTAATATTCCACAAAAAGTTGTAAGTTTTCCAGCTCTAGAGCTGGACTAATCCGGCCGAAATGGTCAGATAATATTTAACCTCACAATCATACTGAAAGAAATAAGTTTTAATATCCAACCCTGGAATCATGTTTTTGGTCTTTTTGATGTTCAAAACTCATTCGTTTCTTTCTAAAATATAAAATATATTTGATTAACTGTGAAAAAAATTATTTGTTTTTAATTTACTTTAATAATCGACAAAGAGTTGTAAGTTTTCCAGCTCTGGAGCTGAGCAATAAAATAATTATTAAGATCGTTACACATTGTTCGCTTATTCCAATTGACATATTAATGCTCGATTAATCTGGCCGAAATGGTCAGATGATATTTAACCTCACAATCACATTGAAAGAAATAAGTTTCAATATCCAACCCTGGAATCATATATTTGAAATTTTTGATGTTCAAATCTCATTCGTTTCCTTCTAAAATATAAAATATATTTGATTAACTGAGAAAAAATTATTATATATTCTTAATCCACAAGTTGTAAGTTTTTCCAGCTCTGGAGCTGGACAATAAAATATTTTTTAGTTTAATAAACTGGCAGTTTTGTTATTAAAAACCACAAATAATTTTGATTAATCGTTACTCATTATTCACTTATTCCAATTGGCATTTTAATGCTCGACTAATCCGACCGAAATGATCAGATGATACTTAATAAGTTTTAATATCCAACCCTGGAGTCATATTTTTGATTTTTTTGATGTTCAAAACTCATTCGTTGCTTTCTAAAATATAAAATATATTTGATTAGCTGAGAAAAAATGATTATATATTCTTATTCCACAAGTTGTAAGTTTTTCCAGCTCTGGAGCTGTCTAATAGAATATTTATTACGATATAAGAATCGTTGCTCATTAAAAGCTGGCATTTTAATCCTTTTCTAATTCGTCGGAAGTGCTCAGATGATACTTAACCCCACAATTACATTGCCTTCTAAGCGGTTTACAATTATTTCCTCAGCATGATTTCATTCCTTCAAACTTCCTTCATTAACAACTCTGCCGCTTTAGTTTGTTTTTTCTTTGTTTCTATAAACTTGAATTGCTTTACATATTTCGAGGATTTTCTTTTAAAACATGTTAATGAAAAAATCTTTTAATTCGCCTTTTCTAGCGTACCTTCACTTCTTATTTTGTTTTCTATTTAAATTTTTTATATTCTTTTTGTTTTATAATATTTTTTTGTTTTTTTTTCTATTACAGATGTTTTGTTAACTACACCCTACAGCCATCAAATGACAAACCCATCTGCAGTTGGTTCCAGAGGTAAGTGAAATAACAAAAACGAATATTTACTTTTATTTTATTATGTTACATAATTAAAAATTATTTACTTTTTTAATTAAAATAAGAAAGCAGGAATTGAAAAATTGCTTTCCAGTAAGTGTTTTTACAATTAAATTAAAAAATATTAAAAAACCGTGAAACCAATAAACATGTGATTTTACGTTCACTCTGTAGATTTAATAAATTCAGGTTTCAATACACAAATATCCAGTGTAATCAATTTTTTTTTTAATTAGTTCATTATTTCATTTAAAAACATGAACATTTTCAAAGAGAACATGTAGATGTAGAGGGCTCCTCCTACTTGGAACTTTATTAACTTGGCAGAACTTAACTTAGTACAAACAATGCAGGGTTGTATTTTATGAAATCCACATATTAAAAAATAATTTTGATAAAACCAGGTGTTCATATCTTATAGTATTCTCACATAGAAAGTTAAAACACGGTTTTAGCATTAAAAACATAATCATGTGGTCTTGCGTTCCCACTTTAAATTCGATATAGTCAGGTTTTAACATACAGTTTGTCCAATAAATTTAGTCATAATGAATTTAAACTCTCATAGAATTTGGGGTATATGTTGTTGTATTTTCCTTTATATTTTAAAATACTTAATGCATAAACTGTAACGCAGCAGTTTTTGTTATTATAAAAATCAAAATAAGTGCAGTTTAAAATGGGAATTGTTTTATATATTGCAAAATATATTTGAAATTAGGGAAATATTTAGACGAAATGGATATCAAAAGATTTCATATAAAAATCATGAAAATGCTTATAGAAAAAATGCGCAGATTTGGTGGATTCGTCTGGGCATTCCTCATACATTATCAGCTGTTTCCAATATATGACTTGGCAGCACTCAATTTAGCTCGAACAAAAATAGGCAAAAGCATGGATGCATTTAATAAAAATTTACTTAAAGCCAATTCAAAAATCAAATAGTTTTAAAATAATAATTGAAAAATGATTTTATGTCGGTTTTAATAAAATAATTTTGTTTGTTAAAACCAGTCTTTAACAGCTGATTTTTACCGGAATTTATTGAAATCATGTCATCGTAAAAATGCTTAAAAAGTGGAAAATGGGCAAAACACGGAACAGACATAGAAAATTGAAAATTATTTATTCCTTTAAATGGACGCTCAACTCAGTTAATGTTTTATATATAAAAAATAAGTTTAAAAACGATATAATTCTCGTATGCTGTTTTCTCTTAAAATTGTTTGTAAATAAAAATGATGATCGCACTTAACTAAGACTGATAGTAAAAATTCATGTGAGTACTGATGAGGGGCATGTCAAGACTTCCGAAAACTGCGTTCATCTAATCTGCTGTATAAATTGTCCATGATGAGTGACAACAACGATGTCACATCAATTCGACAGCAGAAAGTTTTCAAACGTCTACTTGTTGTAGACAACACTTATTACTATTGACGATCTCTTGTTATTCTCTAAGGCATGTCAATTGTTGGCGATAGAGAATCAGCGATTTTTCTTATCGTGTTAATGTGAAGTCGGTGTCGTTGTTCACAATAATGGAGATTGATTTTCTACTGTTTCATGGGCCCTGCCCATTTTATCTTAATTGGCAGCCAATCTTAATTTCCATCTCAGCCCAGATAAAATTATATTTCTTTAACTCTTCTAATTTCGAAATAATTATAAAAAAATAAGCGATTGTTTTACATCAATTGAACGGCAGCTGTAGGGCAGCAGCTGTTCGGCTTTGGTTTACTGCGTTTTACTTTAAGTCCTTCTTTCATTTTTAAATGTTTCGCTGTGCTCTCTCATTCGAAAGGAGTAGCAATTTAAATTAATTTCATAACAATTTCAATGTGCAGATTATTCATGAAAAAGTTTTTGTTTGTTGTGGCAGCTCTTTCAATTTTGACAGAAGGGATTTGATAAGGGTTTTGCGAGCAGCAGCGCTAAAATAACAAAAAAAAAACCTGAAAGCCCAAGAAAGTAATTATTAAAATGGCACAAGGATTTGTGGCAAAGAAAAAAGAAAATAGCCGCCGCCTTCTCTGCATGTCCAAAAGATAAACAGACAGAATATTAATTTCCTTGTAGAAGTCCAGTAAATGAATATTTATTTCATATAAAAGAAAATATATATAAAAATTAAGTTTCATGGCGAAAAGATTACTTATCATAAATGTGACAGGACTAGAGGACTTAAGTCAATATTGGCGATTTTTATAGAAATTATTTATTTTATCGCAAAACATTAAACAACAGTTTTTTCAACTGTTTTTCTACATCATAATCCTTTAAGGATGTTGCTTAAGCCTTAAATATTTATTTTGCCAGCAACAAATATTTATTGCTGTACACATTAACAGCAGAGGCAAAGTTTACAGCAACAGCAAAAATCAACAAAAGGATAAACAAGGATAAACAACAACAACAACAACAACATAAACAATAGCAATAATAATAACAGCAGTTTGATGTTGATGCCCACATCAAAAGTAAATGTGAAACGGAATTAAGGCGATTTTGGATGGGAGTGCCAAATAAAGTGGTATATGTGTGTATATGTATGCGTGCGTGTGCTTTTGTATATCACCAGAAAACAAATAACAGTGGGACTGACAGTAAAAAATTCCAAGAACTTGTCCTGGATTTTATTTTATTACAACTGATATTTTTTTTTTTAATTTACTCAGGATATGCTGGCTAATCATGCAGGGCTTTTAGCTGCAGGAACTTGGAAATCTATTAGCATTGACAGGATTAATGATGACAGTGGCAAATATATATAATTTGCAATTTTATTTCTATTACAACTACAATTGAAGTTGGGAAATACCAGCCACTGTAGAATGACACAATAAAACAAAAAGAATCAGCTCGATTCAAATAGAAGAGTTGAAAATGACAAATCCCAAAAATATTTATAATTAAAAAAAGATATTAAGTTTTTTTTAGTAAAAAAGATGGCGAAGTTCCTTTAAATTTGAATTATTATTATTATTAAATTTTTATCTTCCCCCACGAAAATATAAAATTTTTAAAAATTATTGAGACCGCAATTTTTTATTCGGGCTCAAATTCAAACCCGAGAATTTATAAAATATTTTTTGTTTATATTAAATTCGATTTTCTTTAAATAAAATTATTAATTTGAAAAATCGGGATGTTGTTGCTGTTACCCCATTTTGTAAAAACCAGGTTCTTACCAGATCTGGACATTCTGCATTTCTAAGAACATTTTCGGACTACTTTGCGTAAAATATCACATTTATTCTAAACTTCACCCCAGACTAAAATAAACTAGACATTGTAAAATCACAAAATTGGCCACACAGAAGACCTCTTTTGTGATTACAAATCTCATTGATGAAATGTGATTTTCAGAAATGGAATAACATTTTAGTAGTCCAGCTAAAATTTATTTTATAGAAATATATTTTCAAGGAAGTGGCATCAAGGAATCCAGTCATTTTCACTCACAAAAGTCAACATTTTTTATAGAAAAAATGTTACACATATTTTGTGGTACAATTTTAACTGTCTTATTTCTTATCAATATCAATGAATCATATAAAATTTGAAAGGCATTTTTGTGAAGTTAATCTCAATATAAATATCATACATTAATAAGTCTTAATTTTTTTTGTGGTAGCTCCTTAAACATCCTGGTGTTTACCAATAGCGATCAAAGAAACTTGTATGGTTTAAAAGATATTTTAATGCAGATATGAAAAATATAAAGATTTTTTTCTAAATTTTTAACATGAAATTGATAAAAAACAGAATTTTAAATTTGTCTGAACAGCAAATTTACTTTTAAACAGCAGATTTATTTATATTGACTTGAAACCGAATTTAATTGAGATCTCAATAACTCAGCCAGAGTTTGTTTAAAAAAATGTCTCCTTCCTTTAACTTTTATTGCAATTTTTCCCCACTGTACGGAGGTCGTCCGACCACACAACTCTCTCCTTAATTGTCTTGTATTATTTTCCATCACTCAAATTAATTTATATTTTCTTGTATTCTATTTGATTTAATTTCTCTACAAAAACTCATCTCTGATAATATCAATGAAATTGTCACTCTCTTTACAAAATGGCATTTTCGCCACTATAAACAGTTAATTTCCATAACAGCTATTCAAAGTTTTCATAACACAATCGAAAACAATTTGATCATTTATCAAATTGTTTTTGTTTTTATTAAAAAAAAAGAAAAAAATGATGGACACATTTAAACTTTTTGTGGAGCCAATTGTTGAAACAATAAAAGGGCAAATTTGATTTAAAACAATTCCAGCGTTGTTGTCTCAGTTTAAATTTTCAGGCACATTTTTTCTTGTTTTTAGTCCTCTACCAACAGTTAAAGACAAATTGATGAAGAATTAAATTCGTCTTTGGGTATGTAACAGTTGAACGTTTTCTTAATTGATAAAGTTACAAGTTTGAGTTAAAGTTGTCTTGTCGTATATTTATACAATATTGCTTGGGTGTTTTTTACAAAGTGATACAAGTTTAAAGCAAAATAAAACACAGTAATATGTATTTGATATCAATGAAATGGTCTTTGTTGGATAGAAAATTTTATGACATTAATGTTTACATAAGATTTCGGCAATGTGGCCGCCACGGCTGACGCGTACAAGGCGCAATCTGGAACACCAATTTTCACAAACAGTAACATTCTGACCATCATCGTTTTTGAAGACATATGGGCCAATGACTCCGAAAGCCCATAAAACGCACCAAACAGTAATTTTCTCTGGATGTGATGGTGTTTCGACAAAAGCTTGTGGATTCTCCCCACTCCAAATGCGACAATTCTGTTTATTTATGTACCCATTCAACCGAAAATGGGCTTCATCGAAAAATAATAACTTGAATGGGCGAAGTGCACGATAAATTTGACGAAGAGAACCATTATTTTTATTACAAATTTCCACAACTTACACATGTTGCTCTGCTGTATAATAAAATGTCAAAGCAAACTAAATAAAAATCAACCATCAGCTGTTAAATGGGTGGTCAAATAAAGCAGTGATGCCAACTCAAAGTTGTATCACTCTATAAAAAACACCCCAGATCTTTGTTTATTTCCATACAAAAAAATTTTGCAATTATTAGAAAGAAATTTTTTATTTTAAATTTAAATTCTCCGTTGAGAAATTCGCTTTAATACAACCGAAATAGGAATGCTGTTATGCGGGTACTGATGGACTGGACCAAAATAACTGAAGCAATTAAAGCTTTTTTTCTTATAATTTTTAACTTTCGCCACGGAAATATAATAAAGTGATTAAGACCGGAATTATTATTCGGAATTTATAAAATTTTTTCTTTAGTTCTTAGTGTTACTCCGTTATGTTAAAATTAGGTTCTGATTAGATCTCGAGGTTCAGAGTTTCTAGGAGGATTCCCTGAGCACATTTAGAAGGCTGCCACTGGGACTGTTGTGTACGTGTGAATGTGAAAGCTACTGAATTTTTCAAAGGCCCAAACCGAACGGCCGCACTTAGAAAAATATTTGTGTTTTTAATTTAAGAAAAAAGAAAAACAAATTATATTTTGCTTCAAAATAGTACCGGATCACTTTTCTTGGTGTAGGACTATTTTGTTATATTTCGTAGGGCTTTGGAAATTCGTTGCCGCCGCCCTCAGTTTACTACTCGTAAAAACTATTTAATTTTTTTTTAATTATATATCCGCCAATCCATACGAAATAGGACGCTATTTCTGTGGGCGGAAATGCAGGGTGGACCAAAATAACTGAAGGAATTGGAAAACCTTGTAACTTGTTTCCTTATAACTTTTAACTTCCCCCACGGAAATATAAAATGTTGAAAAATTATTGAGACCGGAATTATTATTCGAGCTCAAATTCACACCCAAAAATTTATAAATATTTTTTGTTTATATTAAATTCGAATTTTTTTAAATTAAAATTATTAAAGTTATTAATTTGAAAAATCGGAATGATATAGCTGTTGCCCCGTTTTGTAAAAACCAAGTTCTTATCAGATCTGGACATTCTGAGTTTCTAAGAAGATTCGTGACACCCCGTAAGCGTACGTGTGATGTTATCTGAGCTTTTCAAAGGCTGGACCGAGTGGCCCCACTTAGTTTTCTTGATGTGCGACTATTTTTTTATATATAGTAGGGCTTTGAAAATTCGTTGCCGCCGCTTTTAGTTTAATACTCGTAAAAACTATTTATTTTTTTTTTTTTTAAATTATATATCCGCCTCTTCTCAAACAAGTTTCCGGTTTCATTTGAAATCATGTTTAACAATTTGGCTGCCGGAAAAAAGGGAAAAAACAAATAAATAAATACCGAATACATAATAAAAATAAATTGCTGACATTTTGGTCGGAATACTTCCCTGCTTGTGCCTCGCACAACTCTTTTTGAATGGCGCGCCATAACAGTAAACAAAATTAAACGAATTGAAATGGGAAGGGGTAAAAGGAATGACGGCGGTTGCTGCTGGTTGTTTAGCTGCTACCGTTTATCCTTTTATCCTTTTTAGTTGTTGCGTAGCCGACCAGTTTGTGCTGGTTATTCAACGCAACAATATAAATCAAAAAATGTACAACCACTTTGACAAAAAAAGAAGGGCCTTAAACAGAGTGTTTGTGTTGTTTTCCTTTTAACAACCGTTTCCGTTTGCTGATTTTTGTTTTATATTTTATTTTCGGCTTTTGGCAGAAAACTCTTTTTTTATCCCATTCCTTTTTTCTGTTGTTGCTGTTGTTGTGTAATTGATTGCTGTTTGTTTAATTTATTTTCTCCCTGTCTTTTTGCGTTTTTATTATTTATTTATGTCGGCAAATAAGAATAACAAATACGGGTTGATTGTTTTTAGTCTATTTTAAGTGATTGGCATCCACTAAGTGAATTATTTTGTTTACATTAAATGCAAAAATGATTGATTCTACGGGTGTTAACGAAAATAAATCCAGTTTGGGAAATACGTTTGCTCGACA
>OY776279.1:19883820-19891320 GCA_963675445.1 Linnaemya vulpina | reverse complement strand
ATTATTTATTTACAAAAGTTTGATTTTAATTAATATTTTTACAAAAAAATAGAAGAAAGTAGAAACTTTATAATGCTTCGTAAGTTATTAAATACATAATTCAGGATTTTAAATAATTAACTACTAACACCTCCCAATAAATTAACTACCCGGTTTTTATAACGTTTAGATATATCTTGCTCAATCTGTCTTTGTAATTTATTGGTTTGAGCTACTAATTCTTCAAGAACAGGCGTTAAAGATAAACGTTGCTCCTTCAATTCAGCAGCCCGATCTTTCAATACTTGCTTTGTAGTGCGTATTTTCTCCACAGCTTTTAACATTACCTTTAATTTAGAAGCCAATAAATCGGCATATTTGGGTGAGTGCTTTAGTTGGAATAGGTGACGCGTTTGTTCACAACTGATTTCCTGAATAATTTTTTCAACTTGATGGAGCATTTTAGATATAGATTGCTCATCGTGAGTAGAAATAGATTCCATTAATGAAAACATAATATTGTTAGAGAGGATTTGAGCTTGGCGTAGCTCATAAAGACGCATTCGTAGAAATGCTTCAATTTCGTAAAGTTCATCTGTGAATTTATCCCTATAGTTAGGGGAATCAAGAATGGTAAAAGCTTGATCCGCCCTAGCTATGCCGCCATCCATACCTGCCCCTTCTACCACAATACCATACTCTTCAATGGGTATATCGAAATTAACTTCAACTCCTTCGGTTGACTTATTTTCGATACCCCAATCAATATTACCACTTTCACCATAATCAAAGTCAATGTCTTCAGCTCCGCTGCCTATATTCAAGTCATTAAAATCGATCATTTCGCCCGATATTGTGGAAGACCCTCCGTTATTGTCATCACCAAAGTCGATTTCATTACATTCATTTGCTTTTGTTGAGTTTTCTTCATTTATATTAAGCTTTATAGGCGGTTCCTCCACTGATAAAGGCGCTTCTCTGTGTATATATTGATAGACGGTAGTATTACCAAATTCAATTAAATGTTTGGTAATTGGGAGGCATTGCTGATTAACTTCACCAATAGAGGCGGCATACAAATCAACGGTATCTTCCAGACATCTAATGTTTTTTATAGATCGTGCATATATGTCTGGTAGTCCAGCTAATACTTGAATAAATTCCTCCCTTAAATTATCACCCTTAACACCCAGTTGTTGTAATAAAGACGCATGTTCAGCCAAAAGTTGAGACTCAGGTTTATTAAGATCCTGTGCACGTTTTAATGACTCATCCCTTTGCTGTTCCAATTTTGCCATTTGTTTACGTACACTAGGTATTTCGTAGTTTACGTTGCGCACATACAATTGAGCTATTTCAGATAAATACACGTTATCCTTCTCGTACAATCTTAAAATATCTAACCAATCTTTCATGCGTTGACTGCCATAGCTACCAAATATACTCTTCGTATCCTTTTCCGTTTGCTTCAATATTTCCACAATTTCTTTGCAGTGAAAGTAGTTGATGTCTACAATATATATATATGTACATATATAGAATATTTACAAAATCTACAATAAATATTTTATTTTACTTGATCCTTTAAGCAGTTTTATAAGGTCATCATTTGATGGCATGTCTTGTAAAGCCTTAGTTATTTTGGAACGAATATCCTTTAGAGCAGATTGAATATTTTTGGGCACAATTCGCCTGCTGATAAGCCAATCTTGCAGTTTCAAGGTATGAATATCTATGGGTATATCCGATTCCTAGGTATGATATAATATTTATTGTATTTAAAATTTTAATGGAGTATTCTATATTTAAGCTTACACTCATTTTTTGCAAAATTTATGTCCACGCAAACAAAAAAAAAAAATATAAGGGAATTCTTCTTCTTCTTATGATTTCATTATAATGAGATGACTTCATATCACCACTCAAAACGAGCTGCCAGGCCTCAATATTTCACATATTGCTACAAGCTTTGGGGATGATATATAACCAAAGCAAAACTGAGATTCTCCTATATATACGGCGATTGTTCCAATCAGCCAACAATTTAGCCATGTAGTATATCGACATATTCACCCCTATCGTGAATAGCAAGTGGAATTTTTGTTCACGTGAAATTTTTATTCCACTCGAGGGGAAAAATGGTATCGTGAATCTCCCGTGAAAAATTATTCCCGTAATCAATTCTCAGTGAATGTAAAAAGAGAAGAAGCTGAAAACAACATAAAAAGTCAAAGAAATTTGGATGTAAAAATATAAATATGTATATAAATATCCTAAAAAAATTTTAAAATACATAATGTTCGGAATTGGAGCAGCTTTGTTATTATTTCATCATGAACATCTTTTTTCCGTGGCTGTAGATCACTTTGATTTTCACTAGAGTGAGAACACTCTGGTAAACCAAAAATTAAGGAGTTATCCACATCCTCTACAGACTCCTTCATCCCTACCAGTTCGTATATAAATTCTGAATTTGTGAAAGGCACTTGGTTTGATTTGGGCCACCTCCTGTCTGCAACCACATCTTTTCAAAGCTTCACAAAGCCGCCGGGAATCGCTCTGTTGCTTTGCATTTTTTTGAGCATTATATCTGTTTGTGCCTTATTAACGGATCTTGCTCTAAAAATAAAATTTGCAATTTATAATAAAAAAATATAATAAAACTTTGATTTGTGATAGAAACAACTTACATTTTTTGTTCTGTTCCCCACCAAAAACGAAGCGAATGAATTAAAGGGAAAAGTGAAAAAACTCGCGGGAAAAAATTCATTCCCGATAAGGGGAATTTAATGTTAGCGTGAAATCATTCACGGGGAACGTCTTCACGATTGCAAATTTAGGGAAAAGGGAAAAATTTCGAGGGAAAAATTATTCACGATAGGGGTGATTAATTCGCTTTACTAATAGGCGAGTAATCAGAGAGCTTTTGAATATATTATACAAACAAATAAACGAATATGAGAAGAGATAATTTTTAATAGCTATAATTTTTTATCTTATTTTTAATTTTATAGAATTTCTAATTTATTTAGTATATATCCGCATACGTGTGTGTATAGTTGAAAATTATATCATAATCAAGATTTTTATAGCGCTACCAAACAATTAAATAAATGTTCAATGCTTTACCGTTTAGTAACCTGATTTAATAACTTTATCTTATATTCATACACAGTATCCATATGTATATTAGCATTTTTGTTTTAAAATTAATGTAAGTGCATAGGTAGATCATTATTTTTAGTATTACTTTCAGCCAGAGGAACGTAATTGGGTGGTAAATTGCCGGAGTATTTCTTACGCGTTGCTTCTTCCCACTCTTTACGGTGACTTTTTTTGCGATGGCTATGGAAATTCGCATTGGAGTTAAACGTTTTTGGACACCATGGACAAGTATACAGCACGGTACCAGTATGAGAAGCCATATGTTCCTGAAATGAATTGTTAAAAATATTTAAGAAATCGAACGTTTAATTTTTAATGACTAACCGTTAAAGTGTGCGCTGTCTTAAAAGCTTTTTCGCACATTGTGCATTTATGATCGTAGCCCCATTCGTGGTTATATTGGACATGTTTCTTGTGAGCTTTCAAATTTGGTGATATTTTTGAACAAACGGGACATGTAAATTCCTTTTTTCCACCTTCAGGATGTACCATAAGTTTATGTTGTTTTAAACTGTGCTTATTAGCCAACAATAAGCCACAAACGTCACAAGTAACAGTGGGTAATGGTTTACCTTCATGTTGTAGCATATGACGTTCGAAAACTTCTTTGCATCTTATTGATCTACCACATATATCGCAGATATTTATATATTTTTTTAGATGTACTGATCGGACATGATTCGAAAGAAGGGATTTACTAGCAAATCTAAAAATATATTAATAATAATTTTAAATGAGTTATAATATGCGTAATTACTTTATGTTAATGTATGCATGAATTTACTTCTTGTTACATTCTGTACATGGTACATGTTTCTCTTCTTCTGTCAAATGAGACATTTTATGTAATTTTAATGCCATAAACATACCAAATTTTTTATCACAAATGTCACAAGGATGAACTTTTTCTTTCTTATCATTATGAGTTTTATTGTGCATATTCAAACATTTGCGATCAGCCATTACTTTGTCGCAAATAGTGCACTTAAAATAGTTTGGATTCACATGCTGATGTACATGGTCGACGAGAAGACTGCGTCTATAAAATTTCTTTTTGCAACAAATAACAAATCCAATCTGCTTGTGCTCAGTTTTAAAGTGTTTGCAAAGGGCATGGAATGTTTCGGTTTGAATTTGACATAAGCTGCAGTTAATTTTGAAGGTTTCTTTTAGAAACTTATCGTTTGCGTTATTTAAACTTTTAGATGTTTTGTCAGTATGTTTTTTAAATGTTTTTTCTGGAATATCATTATCAGCATCGTAATGAGAGTCTGAATCACTTTCGAGTTTATACGGTCCACCTTCATTTGTTTCCATTGTATCAGAGTTATCTTTGTCATTATATTGTTGAAAAGTTTCGGCAATTTTTATGAGATTTATTTCAGATGTGTCAAAACGATTTTTAGATTCTTTATATTTCAGCATCTTTGCTTTTCTTGTGGAGTATCGTCGACTGTGTTTGTTTTTACTCAATGGATCTTTCAGAACTCCTTGTACACCTTCAATAGCTGTTTTGACTTGCATGGCATTGTTGTTTATCTTAAGTGGAACAATTCGTTCAATTAAAGACTCATCACCATGTTCTTCTTTTATAACAATATTCTCTTCTGAAAAGTCGTCACCATCTACAGACTCTTTTAATGATATCTCTGGTTCATCGAATGCTATTTTTTCTATAGGTGGTTTAAAATCTTCATTTTGAAGTCCATTGGACGCAAGTTTCTTTGAATGTGAACCCAATTCTGCATGGGCTTCTTCTACACGTATATAAAATTTGTGAAAGCCATAAAGTTCTTGCCAGCAGCCAATGCAAAGAAATGCTCCGGATGCTTGTAATGCATCCTAAAATAATTGATATGTACTAGCTTAGTGTTAAGGTAATATTTATATTAAAACTTACTATTGGCCAAAAATGTTTTTCAATTATATATTGCACATTCAACTCCTGCCATTTTTTTGATTCTAATTGTATACTACCAACAAAGTCTTCCATAATTTCTAGGCATAATAAGCATCCTTTCATGTTTTATTAACAATATATTTCCAAATTTTTAATATTGAAAACCACAAAATAACCTGTGTTGAAAACTTCGCGATATCGATGTAATAAACAATTTAGTTTGTGTCAAGTACGAATGACATTTCACAGAACACAAAAAGATGCACAGAGATGTGCTCTTGTTTATAAAAAAGAATATATCTAGGACATGGTGAAAATAGATGCAAGGTGGCACCATTACCCCAACAGGCAGCTTTATGGGTAAAAATTGCTTGACTGCATTGATGTAAATTTTTTTGTGTGCTAGTCATCGTTGAGTGAAATATTTCAATGTGTTTTATCGTTATAATTTTGGACGTAGACCATGACTTAGCATAAATACCTTGATATATATACCGCCGTATCCAATCCACATGATATATAACATCACCAAAATCGAAAACCCTAACTATATTGTGAATCTCCCATGAAATATTTTTCCCGCTTACATTACTTTGTGAATGTAAAGTGGAAGAAGCTGAAAATAACTTTAAACTAAGGAAATTCGTGTTAAAAAGTTTAATTTATATATTTATACTAAAGAAAATTAAAAAAAAGATAATTTAACATATATTAGAGTGATTGTTTGTCCTCACTATTTAAATTTTATGTGTCTTCTGTTCGGCATTTACAAAATTTTGACAACACAAAACCGCGGTGCATCGATCTGTTTCTTTGCAATTTGTTGAGTAAAATATCCGTTTGAGGCTTATAATAGATCTTGCTCGTAAAATAAAATTTGCAAACTTTAATATTCAGGTTATAATAAAAGGTACTTATATAGCTTGCTCTGTTCCCCTCCAAAGACAAAACGAATAAATTAAAGAGAAAAGTAAAAAAATTGGATCTTTACGATAGCAAATTTAGGGAAAGAGACAAACTTCGATAAGAAACTTCCGTTCTAAAAGTATAACGAACATAACACTGCCAATTAATATATTTAAAACTTTTAAAAGTAAAATTTGAACTTAAGATCCCTTCACAAGTGACGAGTAATATTTTTGGGTGATAGCGAAGAAATGAAAATTAGTTGTTTAACTTTTTTGTTCGTCTCAGACCTTACTATGTTAATTTTAATACTTAGGTATAAATATTTTTAAAAAATTCTAGCCTAATGTGTTTGTAGCATATATTTTATATCTGCATTACTAGTTTTCGAATGTTTTGGTAACATATTTTTCTGGCAAATTCCCGGAAAACTTCTCTCTTACAGATTCCTGCCATTCTACTGGATGAACCCTTTTGCGATGAGCATGCATCTGACCATTGGAATAAAATGTCTTAGGACAAAAGCCGCATGCATGTAAAGGTTTACCAATATGCTTAGCCATGTGATCCTGATAATTAAATTTGAATGAAATAATTATCTTTAACTCTTTTGTTAACAAAATATCAAAATTAAATTACCTTTAGCGCGTCTGGCCTTTTGAATGTTTTTTCGCACAAAGTGCACTTTCTTTCGTAACTGTTTTCGTGTACAACCTTAATGTGCATCTTAACGTTAGATGGGCTTGCAAATATTTTCGTGCACATAGGACAATTAAATTCTGGTTTAACTCCTTCCGGTGGATGATGTGAGCCCATGTGCCGTTTTAGACATTTCATATCGGCTAAACGGCGTCCGCAAACTTCACAACTTACCATTGGTAGTGCTTTACCTTCATGTTCAAGCATGTGTCGTTTAAATCTGGACTTTCCCGATATAGACTCACCACATAGATCACAAATTTTATGATATTTTTTCAAGTGAACGGAGCGTATATGATTGGCTAAGGAAAATTTAGAGAGGTACCTGTAACAGAGCATAAGCAATAACACTCATCTGTGAATAGAATTGTGAAATACTAGTTTTCGTTTTGAAACAGTAGTTGAAAAAAATTTTGTAAAATATTACTATTTACAATATTCAAAAAAGTATCCTGTGGATGCAAACTAGTTTTGACGCATTCAAGTGCATTATCAAAAGAGAAATCAGTTTCGGATTAGGAAATACGAGCCTAAGAAGAGAAATATCTAATTATGGTTATGTCATCAGTATAAAAATGTTTCTTAGTCGTTTTAGCAATGATAACTTGTGTTAAACAGATAATCAGAGATGCACTGTTACATCTGAACAAATTTTCCTTTTTATTTTAGTACCACTCTTTCAGTACACGGTTCTTATATTAAAATACTAAACAAGAACCTTGAAAATTTTGTTCGAGTTATAATGAGTTTTAGCAAACAAATATATAAATTACTACGACAAAATGAAAGAGATCATCAATTGGAAAGCTTTGGAATTGCTATTACTGTTTCAAAAATTATGTCTAGATTAT